>JAWVMQ010000083.1:0-207581 GCA_036321185.1 Trypanosoma lewisi | reverse complement strand
GAGGTGGATCTGCATTCACGCATTTACCTCCTTTCTTCTCCCCTGAAAGGAAAAAAAGTGGAAATATACAAACAGAGTAACAAGCAAACAAGATTTGTCACCATATTCACCAGGTGGAAGAATAATAACCCGGCAAAGGTCAGATTCCACTTCCACTGTGTCGCCGTGTTTCATCCCTCACATGTGAGCTCCCACAAGCACACACACACACACACAAGCAAATATATTTCACGTGGCATGTCGTCTCGTAAGGATCATGAATCACCAAAGCAAAATATCCCTCCATTGTATCCTTCCGGTTTATCGTCGTTGCACATCTAACAGAAAAGTGCAAACCCGCAGAGAGACAAACACTCCCACACCTGCACTGCAGTGGTGAGGAAAAAAGAGTCCTTCATTTCATACCATGACAACCAACTTGACGATACGATGTTTCAAGGGACTATGATCGCATTCAAATGAAAAATGACCCAGAAAGAAATACGGCATACTGTGTATCTCACCTTCTCTTTCTCTCCGTGTGGATAGATGGATAGATTCCTGAATTGCCCAGTAAGGTAAACAAAGGGAGGCAATCACAGACATGCGTAAATGCAGTTACGAGCCGCGTAGAAAAAAAAACATAAAAATGTACAGTGCCGTATTGTCTATGAAACTATCTTCACTGCAGAGACATCGGCGAAGAAAAAGATGAAGAGCAAAACATATGAGCACACTCATACAGATAATGCGGGCAGAGTGCAGACACAAGATAAAGAAAACCAAAGGCCGAGGAAAAACAAGAAAGCAAGAAGACAGCACGAAATTCCACTACAGCCCAAACGGTTTGGATGTCAGTATAAAGCCCATTAAAAGAAAAAAGACAAAAAGGAGCACAGCCCATCCTTTCATTTCAAAAGAAAAAAAACCTCTATTGCCCCAACGAAAGAAAAAAAAAGTCGTCCTAGGATATAAAAATCAGAAGAGAACAGAGTGTGTGTACACATACTCTACTGAACATGTTAAAAAGGGATATATTTGTTTGAACCATTGCTGCAATCATCACGGACGGATATATATACAGTCACACAGACACATGCCGATCATTCACAGTTCATGTGACGCACAGTGTGTTCTTCTCATTCATTTTTTCACAATCTTAGCACATAATGCTGAGACCAACGTGTGTTCAAGAGAAGTAAGCCATGAAGAGGTCCAGTCATTCTTTGAAGTGCATAAACGAAAAAAGAAAAGGAACAACATTGATGGGCAATTGTATATATACTAATAATTCCGGATAGAAAGACCAAATGTTCTCTCCTTTGAAAGTAAAAAGAGTCCACATTTTGTGTTGCACTCAACAAAGAGTCACAAAGCCCAATAGACCCATGAGTACCAGCAGCAGACGAGACACGTGTTCATACATAGAGTTGTCACCCTTACCACGACGAGGGAGCATCTGCAGTTCGAGTGGGCTCAATGGTCGGGTGTACAGCAGGACATTTCTGACAGTCACTTCGCTGCCTTCCTTTTCCTGATTGCCTCCCTGTTCTTCTCCAATGGATACCCGCAATATCGCACGCAACGGAAGTGATTCACCTGCTTGTACTTGCGATGACTGTGGTGGTATTTGTTCAGAATCCCTCCTGAGAAGGAATTGCGCGTCGTTGGCGTTCAGAGCAGCAGGTACAACAGGATCTTCCAAACGCCCGAGAAGCTTTCCGTCAATGTACGCGGAGCCCGTGCCGTCCTTGAAGACGAGTGCCACTTGGTACGTTTTCCCCTCCTCCCAAGTATTCGGCTCTCCACTCCTTCCATCCACAGTCACGCCCTTCCATTGCTTGTCCTTATCGTACGACAAACCTGTATATCCCTCATATGAATCATCATTCAAGCTACGCAGCCTAACACCAATCAAAGGAGTGACGTTCTGTGGTTTGTTGTGGATGGTCACCGCTGCCACAACAGTGAACCCACGGTCCGTAAAAAAATAGGCTTGATTATCCCCTTGCTCTCCAATGGGCCACACAACTTGTGTTCCAGGCAGTGTAAGCTTAAAACCATCATAAACCTTCGTCGCTGAGCCCTGCACTCTGGCACCCACTCCGAGGTACTCATCCTCCCACTTGGTAGTGTTACCCTTGTTGGACAAGAAACCAACAAGACCGTTCGTTAGCGATGGGGGTGAGATTCTCTTGTCCACATCTTTCCAGGTCTTCAACACACTCTTTATTTGGTCCGACTGCCTTGAGAGATGCGCAAGAATAACAGTGCCGGATGCTTTCCCACCCTCATTGTACATGGCAAACAACTCATCTTGTGCGTATAGCAGAGTGTTGGCTGAATATCCATCAACAGCGTCTGCGACAATCGACCTTGCATAATGAATACGACTGCTATCTGCAACCCAGAGCTGAAGTTCTGTACGGTTAACATTATTAACTCCGAATCTTGTGTACAGCATCACATTCTTTCCTTCAATGGTTGCAGTCACAAGGTCTTCAATATTACTGAACGCACGCGAATCCATTTTATCAATCAGCAGATGTGAGAGTTCTCCACGCGCTTCTGTCCATGTCTTCCCCATGTCCTTGGATTCATACAGCTTCTGTGGAAGAGGATCGGCACGTACCATGAGGAGGCTCCCTTCCCACTCAAGGAGGGAAGAACGTAAACACCCCTCAGAAATAACGGGACTTGAAGGAAATTCCCACGTATTCCCATCGTCTCCTGAAAAAATGACTGTGCACATATATTTTGTCTTGTTTGTGCTCCATGCAACAAGTGGGAATACAATCATCTTGCCTCCCATGACAATACCTCTGCTCGAAGAGACATCAATCCCACTCCATGAATTTTTTTTCACTTCTGCTTCCAAGAAAGCCTGTAAAGATTTCGAAGCATTCCAAGTGATTGATCCGCCTCCTTTCACCTCACCAACAAACAATTTTAATTCTGTGGTAGTAGAAGCTCCCATCAACTTGGATCTTGTCAAAAGAGAAAATATTTTACCGTCTTTGACTACAGCTTTGGAGCCGTAGAGCACAGTGCCGGAATCCTGATCATCATTTTTTTTGGCAACCACTTGAGTGTCCCACCTACCTCCAATGACGCCCGATATCTTCTTATTCTCATACTTGGAGGACTTTGCCCACAACTCATCACTCTGCTTATTAGAACTGCCACTATACACACCGAATGCAAGTGCAGCCATACTTCCATTCACATCAAGAAGGGAATAAGTAATAAACGACGGGACTCGGCCGCCAGGGGAATAATCCGCACCCTCGCCCTTCACTTTCGTTTCTCCTTCTTTGAATAGATCAACAGTCTGTGCAACGACTGCAGCATTAACAATGTTACTGCTGCATGATATCAGAAGCACGCAGAGGATGAGGAGGGGCATCTGATACCGGGACATAGTTGACTCCTTGTTGCGTATTGACAGTGCGTCTTTGTTTAGTCTTTACTGCTCTTCCTTATTCGTATATATGTGTCTCTGAGAGAGGATAAGGAATGAGGAAAAAGAAACAGAATGCCAAGAGAACAGAGAAAACAGAGAAAACAGAGAGAGGCGCGCCTTCGGCTGAGAAAATCAAGCGCTGTCATGGCACCTGTTTAAAAATAAAAATAAAATAAAAGAACATGGATGTGTGTATATTTAGTCCATCTCCGCTCTTTTCTTTCTGTTTTTTCCTTGTCTGCAATTTCACATTCACAGACGTCCGGATGACAGTTTCAATAAATCTGTCGTGTTGAACGAATGCCACGGCAGCAGCGTTCCGGTTCCAAGCCGGTTCAAATGCCATTTCTGATGATGTTTCGTCATTTCATACTCCTCCACAGTGGCAGGGAAGTCACGCTCTGTTGGTGGCCGCACGTAATGCGAATATCGCCGTCCGGCCTCAGGGTGTGCGTATTTACTTTCATCCTCGTACCAGTGAGCAAGCCACCCACGCTTGGCAGGGTTTGTCGCCAGTCCCTCAAGACCCTTCCGCTCTGGGAGATCTTGCCCTGGGAAGACGGGATACTCCTCTGGGTGCAATTCGTAGTACAGACCGTCACGTGTCATGTACACACCGGTAAAAGAACCACCTGCCTCTTCAATGAGTCGAGTACTTTCTGCAGATGCATTTTGAAGTTCAATGTGAATGGGGTACGGCACATGAGTCACGCCACTGCTGACGAGCACAAATCCAGGCCAGATAATCTCATGTCCAGCCACAACGCTGGCCTCTCGAAGATGATACACCGTGATGACCTCATTGGGGTTTAAGCGTCCTGTATCAATAGCCCAGAGTAGCTTGCTGAGCTTTAAGCGTGAAAAAAAAAAAAGTTTCCCTTCATAGCGACTACGTGGACCACCCGGAGAGACTCGAGGGGCAAGCATGAATCGCGGGGTCGTCTTCCACTCTTGCCATTGACCTCGGGCAAACACGCTGCGTCTATCGTTGTGCCCGCGAGAGTACTTCCAACTTCCTCCTATTTTCATCCGCCCCATCCTGATCATATTATGGCCGGTGCACATTCCCACATATTCCGGTGTTGGGGTCAAATCCTTCACTGATTGTGTGATTTGCGGATTAAGACACTGATCCCAGTGTGACCAGTGGTGTTGGGCTGTCCTCTCATTCAGACGAGAGGCAACAACGGGGAGAGGATGATCCTCATCAAATTCTTTTCTCCCCGAAAAGTCTTGCCAGTTGTTTCGTGGCTTTGCTGGGAGATTGTTACTATTAATAAGAGAAAATATGGACCACGCAGGGCTCATCTACAGAGGAATAGACTCCCGACGAGGGTGAAAGAGACGATAGCGCCGTTGGTGAGAGCATTGTTTCTTTTGTTGTTGGTGGTGTGTTCTTTTGTCCTTCACTGGCACGGTAGCCAAGAGTTCTCTAGAGGTGCACCATTACATGCTACCACCTTACTCTTTTTTAGAGTCTTCTTTTTTTTTCTTCTTTTTTTATTATTATTCTCCTCTTTCAGTTTTTCTTAACCTCGTTTCCTTGTCCACATCTCTTACATATTCCTCAGCGACTGCATAAATAATGCCACCAGCAAATTACACTCCCTCTCTCTCTCACTCTCGTATAAAAGACTATTACTGTCTATACCGAGACATATTGAGCATCTACTTGCTCACATATTTGTCCCATCAATATAGCATTGACCTCCATAAGAGTGAGCCATTGCGGTAATGGATAATATTTCCTTGTCAAGTAAACCATATGTACTTGGATACGTTATCATAATACATGAAATGTTTTCTGCATATTTCTTACATGAACGTTCCAAATCTTTCAAGTCTATACTACCGTTAGCTAAACATTTAACTTTAGCAACTATCATTCTCCTACCAAGACGACAGAGGCAAAATTTGTGACATGGGCACCCGCTGAAATCAAGCACACATTACGATGACCTTCTTTTTCAGAAAGGTGACATGCGCGGATTACACGAAGACACGCATATTCACCCTGAGCACCACTATTTGGTTGAAGTGATGCGGCATCTAATCCCGTGATATCTTTTTTCATTTTGCCCAAAATCTAAACACAGTGCACTGTGTCCTCGTGTTTGGTCTTTGGGTGCAAGAGGATGAATATTGGTAAACTCCGGCCACGATAGGGGCAGCATGGCGGATGCTGGATTGAGTTTCACAGTGCAGGATCCCAGAGGCACACAACCATGGGTACGAGCATAATCTTTCCTTTGGAGTCGGTGAACATATCGCATAAGTTCGCTTTCACTTTTGTATTTCTGAAATGTTGAGTGGCTAAGGAAAACAGACTGTTACATCATTTCTAAAGGTAGGGATCGCTTTTGTTCTGCTAATTTGGAAAGAGATCCTATAATGGGAAGTTTTAAACCTGCAGCCTCTAATGGAGAAATGATATGACCTTCCGTAGTAGCCTCATCCACGGATACAGAGTATCAAAAAGTGTACTATTTACTGTTGAATGTCCCACAGATTCCATACCAACAGAAATCATCGTAGTTTTATTGTGAATTTCATTTGCAATTCCCTTTAAACCCTCTGGACCATGATAAATGGCATTAAAAACACTCACATTGGCTAAAAGTGCCTGTGAAGCACAAATATTGGATGCTGAACGTTCATGCTTAATGTGTTGCTCTCGGGTCTGAAGCGCCATACGTATTGAAGGATCACCAGCTGAGTCTTTACTTACACCAACAATACGCCCAGCAATCAAGCGCTTAAATTCCTCTCGAGCTGCAAAAAAAAAAAAAAGGCATAAGGGCCACCGAATCCAAGCGGAACACCAAAACGCTGTGCGGAACGCATAACAACATCGGCACCCATTTCCCCCTGGTGGCTTAACAAAAACAGAAGCCATCAAGTCTGTCCCACAGCAACTTATCACACCATGCTTCTTTGTCTTTTCAAACAACGCAGAAAAATCACGGGCCATTCCCATAGCATCTGGAGTTTGTACCAAAATACCACAAGGAGAAGTATCACTCCAATCAATCAGATTTGGATCACCCACAAAAACCTTAATATTCAAGGGCTCACCTCCTGTTTTCACCATCTCAATACATGATGGGAAGGCAACCTTGGATACAAAGCAATGTTTGACGTTTCCGAAATCCATACTGAAAAGCGAGATGCATTTGCCAAATTCATTTTTGTAACATCTGTAATTACAGACTGAAAATTCAACAAGGGCTCCAGACGGCCCTGTGAAACTCCAGCTTGGTAGGGAGCATATGGGGCGCACCAGCCAGGGTTTTCTATAATATTACGAATTATTACCGATGGGGTAACAGATTCATAGTAGCCTTGGCCAATCGTAGACCTTAAAACTTTATTTTTTAAACCCAAAGACCGCTAAAGTGAGAGGGCATCTGCTCGCTCATAGCCGGAACTTCCTTCAGTTGAGGTCGTAGAATACTTTTGGGAACAGTACTTTTCGTAAGATCCGATAAGCTTTCTTCTCCAATTGTTCGAAGCATGGACATGGTTTCTGCCGTTGTTGGGCCAATATGACGATTAATATAGCTGTCGCTGGCAGTCCATCGAACAAACGCCAGAAGCGGCATAGACACGCGAAGAAAATGAGCGATGCATCGTGGTGTAACTGTCTCTGTGTGTGGGTGTGTGTGTGTGTGTTTCCTCTTTTCTCTCTCACTGAAAGTGTCTGCCTTTTCTGAAAACTGGTCATCGGCGGTGATCAATGAGCTGTGGGAGTGCATTCACTGTCATTTTACCACCCAAGAAAGAATGGTAATGTGCCCACTAAAATATTCGTCGTTTGCAACAAAAAAGAAGACGAGACGATACGTTCTCTGCCTCGCTCTCAAAAAAAAAAGAAAAGAAAACATTGTTGTGACTTTTTTATTCTTCTGCGAGCACAATTTTCATTGGTAATTGCATGTCAATGAGTTTTCGTGCGTTTATGTGTACTCCGGGGCGGCCGGCGAGGGTGATTTGCCTGCGCCCGTTGGCGGTTATTGGCGACACCAAAAGAAATGATAACCATAACGGTAACAGGTCCCGGGCTTCACCAACGCTGCGACCGTCTTGGCCGTGAGTTGGCCACCGCTTTGCGAGATCAAAAAACAACCCCCTCGAGGCAGACGCGCGCCCAGCCCGCAGAGAACACGTCGTTATTATTCCCTTTCCTCTCCCTAAGGGGCCCTGAGGAAACAACGCCCGTTTGTCGCCGCCATCTCTCGAGCGCCCGTTCGTTACACGCAAAGCGCCCGAGTGGTCGGAGGGAAACCCCCTCGCTGCGGTCCCGGGAACGGCCGTCGTGCTGCCACCGCTTTCTCCCGCTACCCTGTGTGGTGTTGGCGCGGCGGTTGGGGTTTTATGCCGGTTGGCTTCGGCAAGGGGGTCGAAACGGGCGGTTTCTCCATGAACATTTGGTTATTTTTTTTGTTTTTTGTTATTTGTTGTTCTTGTGGCCGGCGTTTGTTTTCTTCAGTTTTATGCATGTAATACAAATATAAATAAAGAAGATATATTTATTTAGTTTATATTACTGTTTTTTTCTTTTTTCTTTTCCTTTCGGATGTCTTTGGGCTGCTGTTTTTTTCCCCAAAATAATAATAATAATAATAATAATAATAATAATAATAATAATAGTATTTCTTTAATTTTCAAATTTCGCTTAGCAAGAAAAAAGAGACAAAAAGATAAGCCAGTATTGATGCCCGAGTCACGTGAACCTGACGCCACTCGTGAAGTTGCGGGGGATGACTTTCCCAAAATGAAGGATGGCGAACCTCGTCTCTTCTGTGCGAAGGAGGGTGAAGGAAGCCACTGTGAGAAGTATTTCGACGTTTCTGAAATGGCTGCAATAGTGGACAATGATGATGAGGGTGACGATATGTCCACTGCGAGCTCTTATATTGGAGTGATTGAAAATGCTACTATTTTTCAATCGGCTTTTAATATATTTAAAGGAAATGTGGGATCTGCTGTATTTCTTTTGCCAACATTCTATAAGGACTCTGGGTACGTGATCTCCCCAATCATTGGATTACTTATTGGCTCCGTTGTTGTGGATTGTTCTCGTATGCTACTCCGCGCAAAGGCGAAAGTAAGCAGTAAAAGTGTGGTGAATTATATGCAACTTTGCAATTTTGTTCTTGGCCACCCGTTTCGCTATGTTCTTCTTGTGGCATTGCTTTTGACTCAATTCGGCTTTTGTGTGCTTTACCTACAGCTTTTTGGGGGCTCTATGGCAAAACTCGTTCCAAGTTTTTCCGGAAATGAATATGTCTGGATGACCGTGATGTTTGCACTTGTTCTTCCAGTGACGTTTTTTAGCGATAACTTGAAGTTCATTGCCATTATCTCTATGATTGCTACGGTATGTGTCTTCTTTGCATTGCTTTCTACCATTATTTTGTCTTTTATCAAACTTCATAATGAAGGAGTTGCTCCATCTACAACAGCTCTTGGAGGTCCTGTGCCACTTGGTTGGTTTAACAACATGGCAAATAATATGATGATGCTTGAAGGAATTGGTGTCGTGTTACCGGTTGAGAATTCATGTAAAAATAAACGTCGCTTTCCAGTGATGTTCGTAATTGTTATGTATGCTGTTGTTATTTGGTATGTGATGTACGGATTGAGTGGATATCTGGCATATGGGGAAGTGCTTACAGTTTCCCTCGTCGATGCACTTGAACCAAACACACTTTCTACGGTTATACGTGCCACATTTACAATCAATATATTGTGCACATATCCAATTCTTTTCATGCCGGGAATTTTGCAACTTGATTCACTTCTCCACTGGCGCCCACGGTCTTGGAAAGGACTACTGTTGCGAATTTTGATAAGTCTCGTTATATATGGAATTGCGATGGGTGCAGGAGCTGGTGCCGTGAATATTGTTGTATCACTAATTGGTGCTCTTCCAGCGGCGGTCATGTTAATGTTATTACCGTCATTGCTCTCACTCTTTCTGGAGTCAAGCGTAGAGGATCCTGATGAACCTCGAATGACCTGGAAATACTGGCGTCGGAATCTATTTGGTAAACGATGTACCTTCATAAGGGTTCGTTCGTACGTTTATTTCTGTCTTGGTGTTCTCATTATGGTTGTGGGAACACTCAGTGTGATCAAGGGGTTGTAAAATGAAATTTCTTAATATTGATAATAAATGATATCCCCGTTTTATTTTATCTTTAATTTCTTCCCCCTTTTATCTTCCTTGTTTTTTTGTTTTTATTAATTTTAGTTTTAATTCTTTTTTTGTGTTTTTTTTTCTCTTCTTTTAAGACAGAACATTTCTATTAGGCATTTCTTTTTTTTTTTATCAGAGTGCGAGTGGGGACTTGCATAAGATATAGAAGCAAGAAGGAAAAGTTGTGAAAGCAGGTTATGTGCATACTTCTTTCAATTAATAATTCGTTTTCTGATCTTGTCTTCACTGCTTGCTCTTGTGTGTATGGTCTTTTTTATTCTTTCTTTTTATCTTTTTGTTTATTTGTTTGTTTGTTTCTTCCTGGGTGTTTGTAATGCTTTAATAATAAGAACATATATATATGTATATGAATGCATATAATGCACCGAGTATATGTGTACTGTTTTACAATATGGGATAACTATGTGATAATAATTAGAAAAAAAAAAGACCAATATCACCCTTACGTACCCCAACACCCCAACTCCCCAGCACCCCATTTTTTTCTTCTTTTCATGGATGTATGTATGCAATTTGCTTCATTCATACTTTTTTTTTATTTTTTTAAAAGGCTGTATCGGCATTTAACGCGGAGGATGTAAGAGCATTTTATTGATCCTTATGTCTTTGATTTTGCTAATTTTGTTCTTCTTCTCCCCTTCTCTGTTTATATGCATGTATGTATACTTACATGTACAACATAGGTAGTTACTTTTTTATTTCTTAGTTTTTTTTTCTGGCATGGAAGAGCGCCGTCTTTACGGCTTTCGTTTGTCAAAGAAGGAGATTGAAGAACGGCGCAAGTCCGAAAAGAAACACAAATGGAATGAGAAGCTTGACCGAGCGGATTTGGTGAAACTACAGACGGAACTTGAGTCATTGAACAGAGCCGCATTTTTGACACCACAACAAAATGAAAGAAAAAGGCTTGTAAGGAGAATGGCGAAGGATCTCGAGGAAAGAATGCGTGAAACTCCTGATGGCGAGGAAGAGCCTCAATTGGATGTAAACGCCCGCGAATTAAGCCTTTCTAGCTCTTCGGATGATTACGAAGGTATGTTTGAATCTCCATGTATCGAGGTTGCCAATAACGAGGTTTTTCCAACAAGGCCGACCCAATTGCTACCACGAAACCTGCGAAAGAGGCAGAATGGGAAGGATTTGATTGATGGAGGAGAGAAAAAGCGTGCAAAGAAGGCTGAAGATGCTTTACTCTCCAATAATACTCTGGGTGATAATATCGAAGAGTTTTTTGATTCACTGTGATGTATATTTTTTTCTTCCTCCCTGGGTGAGTATGTGCTTATACGTATAACTGGCACATATATAGATATAAATACGTATGTATGCATATATGTTTATACAATGATATGTATCTAATACAGAAGACTGACAATCAGCGGGTCCTCTTTTTCTTTCCCTTGTTAATTTTTATTATTATTTCTTTAAGAAGATACATAGAGCAATTGTATTGGTGTTGAAGTAGACAAGGAGAAACAAAAATAAATTAAATTAAATCAAAAAGTGGAAGGGGAGAGAAGGATTTTTTTCTGCTTTTTCTTTTCTTTACTATTACTATTTGTACCTTTGATTCATTTGCTTTTTTTTTTTGAGATATTCTTTCTGCAATATGAGTCTGAGTTCACGGCTTAGTTCACTGCTGTTAACAAGCAAGGATCACGCACGATTTGTTGGGAATGGAAGGTGGTTACAAGAACTCCTAAAAGGATTTTCGGTTGAGAATGCCCTGGGGATTTCATCTGTAAACACTGTTCCTTGTGTTATGATTTATGGATCTTCTGTAGCAGGTACTGCCTTTCAGAATGGTGACGCTGATTATGCCGTTGTGTTTTCCTCGGGTGCATCACATCAAAAGCTTTCAGTGCTTGAAAAGCTAAAACTCTCTCCTTCTAATTTTCTTGAAGTTGCTCGTGGGCATCATCAACATGTGTTATCCTCTATTCTCACACATATAAAAAAACATGATTCTTTTATCAGAGTTAAACATGACTTTATACTTACCGCACGGGTTCCTATTATTCGATTGAAACAAATGGGAAATGATTCTGAGGATAATATGTCGTTTGATATTTCTCTTTCCTTAGATGGTATTAGAAATTCCTTATTGCTTCGACTATATATGGAGTCTGATCCACGTCTAAGGACTGGGGTACTATGTGCGAAAAGATGGTGTCGTTCTCAGAAAATCCTGGAGGCTCGACGAGGGTGGATTTCTCCTTATGCGTTGACTGTCATGTACATATTCTATATGCAAGTAACGGGAAGAACACAATGCGTTGTGGATGAAAATACTGTTGATAAAATTCTAGAGAACGTGGCAACTGAACTCTCTAAGGATCATAATAAAGTTTACTCAAAGTTTTGTGAGGCTATTCCTTGTATCGATGTGAATCTGTCCGAAGTCTTGGATGATTTGAAAGGATTTTTTCACTTCTTTGGCGATTTTAGAGAATTTGATTTTGATGTAAATGTTGTTGATATTAGAACCAAAAGCAAATATATGTTGAAGGAGCAGTGGCTTGAAGAAATGAAAGGACTGAGTGAAAAGGATCGATGGGAGCTTTTGGGATACGAGTTGGTTATGGTGCGTGATCCTTTTGAAGCACATAATCTGGGCAGAAGTGTTGATTTTTTTCGAGCCGAGACTATTCGTGAAACATTTCGATTAGCCTCAGAAAACAATTTTGATGGTGTACTGAACCTTTGAAGAGACTTGATTTCCTCTTGTTGTTGTTGTTGTTTCAGTATCTAATAACAATAATAGTAAATTATTTTTATCTTCTAGGATTTGATTCTGCGGAAAAAAGTCAGCAATAATCCATACTCCTTTCTTTTTTTATTTTTCTTCTTGGTTTCGTTTGATTTTGCTTCCTACTCTTTGTCCTTTTTCCTTCTCTTTTTCCTTTTTGCTGCCGGTAAATAAAAAAAAAAAAGGAGAAATAGGGGATATTCTCGTTGTTGTTGCCCTTCTTCAAGCGGACTATCCAGACTTATGAACAGTAAAAAAGTTGGTGAAATTCAACGCAATGAGGAATTCCGAATTCCTCCCGAAGGTCAGGCTTCCGAAACTACTTTGTCACCCGAAAACTGGCCTCTGTTGTTAAAAAATTACGATCAAATGCATGTGCGGTCTTCACATTTCTCCGTTCTTGACTGTGGTTGGACACCTCTTCGGAGACCTTTGAAGGAGTACGTGAAGTATGGCATGATTAATCTTGATAAACCATCCAATCCTAGTTCACATGAAGTTGTCTCGTGGGTTAAGCGTATTTTAAAATGTGACAAAACGGGCCATGCAGGAACTTTGGATCCCAAGGTGACAGGGGCTCTTATTATTTGCATTGATCGTGCGACACGTTTGGTGAAATCTCAACAAAATGCCGGAAAAACCTATGTCGGTGTTTTACGCCTTCATGATACAGTGAGTGAGAAAAAGGTTGTTTCAGCCCTTCAACGTCTTACAGGACCCTGTTTTCAAAGACCACCTTTGATTGCTGCAGTAAAGCGTCAACTTCGGATTCGTAACATATATTCAAATCAACTAGTGGAGTATGATAAACATCGTCACTTGGCCGTCTTTGAAACGCATTGCGAAGCTGGTACTTATATTCGTACCCTTTGTGTTCACCTTGGGCTACTTCTTGGTGTAGGTGGACACATGGAAGAGCTTCGTCGCATTCAAACAGGTGTTATAAGCGAAGATGATCACGTTTCCACTATGCATGATGTCCTTGATGCACAATGGCTTTATGAAAATGAAAAAGATGAAACCTATCTGCGTCGTGTAATTCTTCCTTGCGAATATATTCTTACAAATTACAAACGTGTGGTCGTCAAGGATTCTGCTGTAAATGCGGTTTGCTACGGTGCAAAGCTCATGATTCCTGGATTATCGCGTTTTGATAAAGGAATTGAGAGAGACGACATTATTGTCTTGATCACAACTAAAGGCGAGGCTATTGCTCTTGGATATGCTGAGATGTCAACCTCTCAAATGACATCAGTGGATCATGGTATCGTCGCTCGAAGCAAGCGTGTCATTATGGACCGTGACACATACCCAAGAAGATGGGGGCTGGGCCCCATTGCGGTCAAAAAGCGCTCCATGATGAAAGATGGTCTTCTGGATAAATACGGCCGCCCTCAAGCGAATACACCTTCGGATTGGTATTACGTAGACTACGGTGGAGTGAAGACTAATGCAGAAGGCGTTCAGTACGGTGAGGCGCCAAGAAAGTCTACAAAACGTCCTAGGGTGGTCGAAGACGATTCTGAGTAAAAAAAAAAATTACTAAGATTTCCTTTAATGAATACCTTAGGATTTTCAATTGTTAAGGCACTGATGGAGAAAAATAAATAAATAAAAATGAAAACATACAGATATCTTTTTTTTTCTTCCCTCTCTCTCTCCATATATATATATATATATATATATATATGGTGGGAAAGGAGGGAGATTATTTAGCACAAAAAAATTTTTGTTTTTTCTTAAAGCTTGACTCTATCTCTCAATTCTCGTTCTCTCTGTGTGTGCGTTTGTGTGGGTCCTTGCAGTGGAGTAAGGATATTGTGTCTGGGTCTTTTCGTTTTTTTGGTGGTGGTTGTTTTTTCAAAGAGTTTCTTTCCTCTGTTGGTTATTGCTTTTAAACATTTCGTTTTCTCCCAGTGAAGAATAGGAAAAAAAAAGGAATAAGGAAAAAAAAAGAAGGAGCAATGTCAGGAAAGCTTCGTCTTTACAAGGAGAAGCTTGAGGGGTACAATCGTTTTTACTCAATTGTAAAAACGATTAAGATGGTGACCCTTGCCAAGTATCGGACAGCCCAAGTCCGTGTAAAGACTCGTGATTTTACACTTCGCTATACTGAGAAGGCCTTCAGCAAACCCAATGACGTCGAGAGAGATGTCATAGCTTCTGCAAAGAATGCACTTGTTTATATTCCTATTACTTCGAATCGTGGCTCTTGTGGAGCTTTGAACAGTAATACTGTTCGTTGTATTGATCTTGTGGCCTCAAATAAGATGGTGCTGTTGCCGGTGGGTAAACGAGGGATTGATTCCCTTTCCAAACTTTACCCCTCTGAATTCAAATATGGTATCATCAATGACATGAAGGAGCCAATGCACTTTGCATATGCCACTTATATTTTGGAAAATGCTTTCGCTGTTGTGAATGAGGCGGATCGTTATCAAATTATTTTTCATCGCTTTGTCTCTGCAGGTGTTCAGAAACATGCTGTGTATAATATTCCTTCTTATGAAAGGTGGAAGGAAGACATCGCTGACGCTGCTAGTACTGAAAACCAGAAGAGCCGTTATCTGTTTGCCAATGCTCTCCAAAATGAAGAGGAACAGTTCATTCGTGATTTCTATGATTTTCATGCTTCGCTTGCAGTTCTCAATGCCGTTGCTGAGAATGAACTTTCTGAACAAGCAGCGCGGTTGGTGGCAGTTGAAGGCCAGTTAACAAACATCAGCACTTTGAAACAACGGACAAGCTCCTTGTACAACAAGACTCGCCAATTCGGTATTACCGCCGCACTTATTGAGATTCTTTCAGCTATGAGCTCTTTGGAGGGAAGCAGCACAAGGGATGTCCAGCGCACCAACTTCTGGGAGGGGACGAAAATGAAGTAGGATGTCTAACTGAATACAGGGAATGCTAAAGTAGGTATGAATGAAATTAGTGGAAGTGTGTGGGACTTAGGTAGGTAACGCAATTGCGTAGCGCTAGCGCGTTCCTCTTTCTCTTTGGATTCTGACTTGGATACGTGTGTGTATAGCCGTTTTGCCGTAATGTTTTACGGGGAGGGACATATTTTAGTTAATCATCTTAAATTTGTTTTTGTTTTTGTTCTTGGTGCGATGCTCTCTCTCTCTCCCTTTCTGTGTATGTATGTGTTTGATTGACACTTCGACTTCATTCTCTTGCTGTTTAAAAAAATTGTTTCTTTGTACTGTTTTTTTTTTTTATGATTCTGCCCTCTTATTCCTCTGAAAGAGAGGGTCCCAAATGAAGCTTAACATCGCCTACCCACGAAATGGTACTGTAAAGCAGTTCGAGGTGACGGATGAAGTTCTTCGCCGCATAAATCTTAACGATTACCGCCTGGGAAATGAAGTTGATGGCACAGTATTTGGCGATGAGTTCAAGGGCTATACATTTAAACTTCGCGGTGGATCGGATAAGGATGGATTTCCCATGGTTCAGGGCGTCATGGCGTCCAGCCGTGTTTCCCTCCTCGTTAACCGTGGTGCCGTTGGTTTCAACACATTTCGTGGGTACCAGGGCGAGCGCCGCCGTAAGTCTCTCCGTGGCTGCGTTTTGGCCAACGATATTGCCGTTCTCAACGTCACCGTGGAGAAGACTGGTGACCAGCCCATCGAGGGCGTGACAGACACTACCCTTCCACGCCGCCTGGGACCTAAGCGTGCAAACAATATTCGTAAGCTCTTTAGCCTTTCCCGTGACGAGGATGTTCGCAAATATGTCGTCCGCCGTAGGGTGTCAAAGGAAGGCAAGAAGGATCGGTTTAAGGCGCCAAAGATTCAGCGTCTCATCACTTCAACAATCAGAGCACGCCGTGCTAAGAAGGTCAAGGTGGCTATGGAGAAAGTTCGTCAATCAGCAGCTGAGCGTCGTCAATACCTGCGACTGATCGGTGTTCGTCGCCGTGCAGCGCGTCAGCGTAGCACTGCCCGTCGACATGAGCACAAGGTTTCCGCTCAAAAGGTGGAGGTCGCTGTTCTTCGGGCGAAAATGTAAGGCGGTTTTGGGACTACCTCTTTTTGGTGTTTTTTGTTTCCTTTGTTTCTAAATATACTTTGGTTGTTCATCTTGTGATTAATATTTCTCTCGCTCTATGACTCTCCCTTTCATTTTTGGAGGAGAAAGAGTGGGACATATTTTTTTGCATATACATGTGTCATTTTATGCTTTCCGTTTTACTTTTTTTTCAATATTTTTCTGTTTCCACTTTTCTTTTTGTTCTGGGCATTCTTTTATGGTGCGCATATATATGATCCTAAGAGCTTATTTACAAGCGTAATGAAAGTTGAAAAGACTTGTGTTTTGTCCGCTGCGGCTGTTGCCATTGCAGTTGCTGCCACTGGGGCTGCCGCTGCTGGTACAATATCGTGTGATGAAGTGTATCCGCAATCAGCCGCCTTTTTTGGTTCCATGGGATGTGCCTCTGCGTTGATTTTCGCGAATTTGGGGTCGGCCTATGGAACCGCAAAATCTGGCGTTGGAGTAGCCCATCTTGGTATTCTTCATGCTGAACGCATCATGCGTGGTATTGTCCCAGTTGTCATGGCTGGTATTCTCGGCATCTATGGTCTGATTGTATCTGTGATCATTAACAATAACATCAAGACAGAACCGCAATCGTATTCGTCCTTCTCGGGCTACCTGCACTTTGGTGCTGGGCTAGCTGCCGGCTTGTCTTCGCTGGCTGCGGGTCTATCCATTGGTATTGCTGGTGATGCGGCGGTGCGTGCGTATGGTAAGCAAGAAAAGATCTTTGTTGCCATGATTCTCATGCTGATTTTTGCTGAGGCGCTTGGTTTGTACGGGCTCATTATCGCGCTTCTCATGAATAATACAGCCAATAAAGTGAATTATGGCTCATGCACGTAAGATTCTGGGATCAAGAAAATAACATCTTTTAGATTGAAATAGTGAAAGTGAGCGTGTGTGCGTTTTTGTTTGTGTTTCTCGTTTGTTTGTATCCATTGGTTGTTATCGTCAGCATCAAAAAGGTCTTGTTTTTGTTTTTGTTTTTTGCGTTGTTTTGTATGTGTATGTGAGAAATCTGTCTTTTGTCGTTGGCTTCTATTTCTCTTTCCTCTTTCCCGCAAAAGGAAAAAAAAAAACCTTTTATTTTTGTCTTTTTTTTCTGTTTGATTTTCCACCTCTTTTGCAAAGTTTTTTAAAGTATGAAAGTTGAAAAGACTTGTGTTTTGTCCGCTGCGGCTGTTGCCATTGCAGTTGCTGCCACTGGGGCTGCCGCTGCTGGTACAATATCGTGTGATGAAGTGTATCCGCAATCAGCCGCCTTTTTTGGTTCCATGGGATGTGCCTCTGCGTTGATTTTCGCGAATTTGGGGTCGGCCTATGGAACCGCAAAATCTGGCGTTGGAGTAGCCCATCTTGGTATTCTTCATGCTGAACGCATCATGCGTGGTATTGTCCCAGTTGTCATGGCTGGTATTCTCGGCATCTATGGTCTGATTGTATCTGTGATCATTAACAATAACATCAAGACAGAACCGCAATCGTATTCGTCCTTCTCGGGCTACCTGCACTTTGGTGCTGGGCTAGCTGCCGGCTTGTCTTCGCTGGCTGCGGGTCTATCCATTGGTATTGCTGGTGATGCGGCGGTGCGTGCGTATGGTAAGCAAGAAAAGATCTTTGTTGCCATGATTCTCATGCTGATTTTTGCTGAGGCGCTTGGTTTGTACGGGCTCATTATCGCGCTTCTCATGAATAATACAGCCAATAAAGTGAATTATGGCTCATGCACGTGAGGTTTGGAGGGCTGCAATGATTCTAGGACGTTTAGAGGAAAATCTATGGCAGGCAAACAAACAAAAAGAACGGATGGTTGTGGGGTCTTGATTTCTTATTTGTCTGTGTCACTCATGTGATGGTCTCTTTTCCTTCTATTCATTGTGTGACCTTATTGGGTATTTCCTTCTGCCCCTTTTCTTTTAATGATGTTTTTGATCATTTATTTTTTATCCTTTTTTTTTTCTTCTGTTGTTGCGTTTCATTTTTTTTTTTACCTCAGTTTTTTTTCTTGAGGATGCTACGAGACCGCATTATCAACGGATGTAAGAAGCATGCTTCCAGTGCTGCTCCATTTTTGCTTCTGGCAGGCATTTTTTTGATCGTTGCCATACCAGCTGTCAAGCCAAAGGATAACTTTATTGACGAGAGTGCAATCAGTATTGGAAGAATTCCCTTGGCGATTACAAACATGGATGTGGCTCGCCGCGACGCTACAATACATGAATACCACCGCATTGTTCACGGTCATCGTTCTGTTGGTTCAGAAAGCGTTGCTGTATACGTTAATGCCGGTTCAAGATCTTCAGTTGTATTGGCAAACATTCTGATTCGTTCTTTGCAAAGGAGAGAGAATATGGGTTGTGATACACACATTTATTTTGTGAATGAAAGCGGTTCTCAGTGGCCTATCCCCGATTCGTTTGTTCGTGCCGCACTATTTATTAATGTTTCTTCGTTAAGTACACACAATCTGTGCTTTGGTGTGTACGGAAGAAATGGAATGCAACCCAATCAAGATCTTTTTAATGTAGCTCTTATGATAGCACATGACTGGACTTTGAAAGTAGATCTTCTTTGCCAAAATCCATACGTTACATATTCCACTAGCCGCTCAATGTACGAACATTATTTCCTTGCACTACATACAGCCCTAATCGCCCCTCAACAGCCACAACCATGGTATTCGTTTCGATCTCAAGGTATCAGTTTATTGGCTATTGGTACAGTAACATCCGACGATTTATTTGATGCTTCAACTGCCTACCGCATTGGCGCATTACATGAACAACTTATTGGAACATTGAGCTATCTGGAGGAGCGTTTTCATCACTCCACTTCTGTATGGATACCACTAAGTGTTAAGCAGTATGTTGAATATGATATTGCACAATTTGGCATTATTTTGCTTGTGGCATCATTACTTTCAGTGGGATACTCCATTTATGAGAAGGAGGGTTTATCACTCTCTCCATTTGTCGTTTTGATTTTTCTGGCACCTGCCCTTACTTCAGCTGCGACCGACTGGTTTGGAGTCTTGGGGTTTTTTCTAAGTAGTGTTTTTATCATGACTAAATGGAGCATCTCTGATTGTGATTTGTCGTGGTTGACGGTAAATGCCGTCATGTTATGTCTTCTTATTATTCTTCAGCCCTCAGCAGGACTCCTCGTTGGCTCTGGGGTTGTTGTGCAACTTAATTTCCTTCATGTGAAATGTCGGAAACCTGTTGTTTTATTTGTGGGCATGTGTTGTGCGTGGTCAGTTTTTTACTGTTTTGTGGTTGTACTCAGGATGCGTCAATATGATGTGAAGACAATAGGAGGCATTTATCTTTCTTTTTTTGTGTACCCTAACGCATTGTGGGTGTCTAGTCGATTCATCAGATCGATGTGGCGGAGAGAGAAAGAGAGAGAAAGCAATGATTGATGGTTGCCAATAGAGATTCTTATGAGACCTTCACTCATTCAATTTGGTTTTCTTTTCTTTTTTCTTTTTGTTTTTTCGTCTCTCCCTCTTCCTCTTCCTCTACCGATATGTATATGCTTCTGTTCTTTGTTGGTTTCTCTGCTTTATGAGTGAATGTTATGAGCTTCTTCCCCACTATTTTCACCCTTACTTTTTCTTCTCTTCCTACTTTTTGTCATTTACGTCATTCATGTAAATTATTATTATTATTATTATTATCATTGTTTTCTGAAGCCGCGTTGAAGTTACCATGTCGAAGCGCACCGTCAAGATGGGCGTCATGGGACGCTACGGCGCCCGCTATGGTGCGAACCCCCGCAAACGTGCCAAGAAGCTCGAGGTGTCGCAGCACGCGAAGCACTTCTGCTCCTTCTGCGGTAAGTTTGCCTTCCGCCGCAAGGCAGTCGGCATCTGGCGTTGCACCGGCTGCAGCAAGACCATGGCCGGCGGCGCATACACGCTGAGCACGCCAAACAACAGCACCGTCCGCTCCACGGTGCGTCGCCTTCGTGAACTCAAGTAAGGCAAATAAATGAAATTATTTAGCTTTTTGTTTTTGTTTTACTTCCTTTATTTATGGCTTTTTTGAAGGGACGATGCAGACAAACAAGTTGTATCTGAGCTTGGGAATGTGTCTTGCATTTGTCGTGAATTGTGCTCTACACGCAAACACACTGTTAGTGTGGAGTGCGGTTATAGTGTTGGTTTTTGTGTGAGACCGTTCTTGTTTTTCTCACTCTCATTCCCGTTCTCGTTCCTTCTTTCTTTTCTTTTTTTTTAAATTCTCCTTTCGAAAGTCAATTTTCCAATGTTTTCTTCCAAAACTGAGTACGATCGGGGTGTGAACACCTTCAGCCCGGAGGGGAGAATTTTTCAAATCGAGTATGCCATTGAGGCGATCAAGCTGGGAAGCACAAGTCTTGGCATCCAAACTCCTGATGCTGTTGTAATTGCCGCCGAAAAACGAGTTCCTTCCGTCTTGGTGGATCCCTCCAGCATGAATAAGATTCTAGAGATTGATTATCATATTGGTACTGTGCTGAGTGGAATGGTGGCAGATGGACGAATCCTTGTCGAGCATGCTCGTGTCGAGGCGCAGAATCACCGTTTTACATATGATGAGCCCATGCGTGTGGAATCATGTGCGTTGGCTGCATGCGATTTGTCTATTCAGTTCGGTGAAAGTGGGGGTCGTAAAAAGTTGATGTCCAGGCCGTTTGGCGTTTCCCTTCTTATTGCTGGTGTGGACGAAAACGGCCCACAACTCTGGCAGACAGACCCTAGCGGAACATACACTCGTTATGACGCTCAAGCAATTGGTGCTGGTGCGGAAGCCGCTCAGACTGTTTTTGATGAACGATATCACCGCAATATGACTGTCGAAGAAGCTGAAAACCTTGCAGTGCAGATATTGAAACAGGTCATGGAAGAGGAACTTACCAAAAACAATATTGAAATTGCAATCGTTTCTGCTGCAACAGGGAAGCTGGATATCTATGACCAGACACGAATTCAAAAAATCATTGACCGCCAGGTAGAGGAGTAAAAAGTGGCACATGTGCGTACTGACCCTTTTGTTTTGTTTTGTTTTGTTTTGTTTTCTTCTGTTTTACTGCACGATGCTCCCGTAGGAAATAAGGTATGGTCTTTTTCTTCTTGTTGCTCTTTCTTGTTGCTTCTTGTGCTTTTTTTTTTCTTTGCCATCCTTGTGGATGTATATGTATTTGCTCTAACTATCTCTCTTTCTCTCTCTCTCTTCCTTTTTGTTTGTTTGGTTTGATTTTCATTTTCTGTCCTTCTCCTTAAATACCATTGCGTATTGCTTATGGGATATGTACTGTTGTTGAAATGAATTTTCTTTCTCTAGTGCACAAACACTATTCTTTACAAGTGTGTGCTCCCCAAGAAGAGTGTTAAAAATGCAAGCTAATATGAGTACACTGGCTACTGGCACACCCTCAAACAGTGATGGTCGACAGTCGATGGATTCTGAGGAATCAGAAAAAAGTCAAAAGATTTCCAACGCCGTGCAGTTCCTTCATGACCCCCGTGTAAAACTCTCACCGGTTGCAAACAAGATACGTTTTTTGAAGTCCAAGAGCCTTACGGCGGAAGAGGTGTACGAAGCCTTTGAGAAGTCGGGACAAATAACATCGTTGGATGAGATCAAAAGGATAATGGAGTCCTCGTCTGCTGGTCAAACTGGAGTGCGAGTTGGTAGCACGCCCGTGTCGTCTGTCTACGGGGTGGAGGACGTTGCGGCGCGTGCTCCTCGTCAGAATCCCGTACCGGTTCACATTGGACCGCTTTATGTACCACAGGCACCTCCGTTTCCACATGAAGACCAAAGGGCAAGGGAGACCGACTGGAGGGATGTAGTCATTGGTGTTGGTGCCGCATTAATAAGCGGATTTTCCGCATTTAAAGCATTTCAAATTTACTCCCCGTATGAAGTTCGACGCAAAGATGAAGAAGCCAAACGGAGTTCACGAAATGAATCGGGACGACTGAGCAGAAGACGTGAACGACAAACCTTTTCCGATAAAGAGGGAGAGGACTGCCCAGCAGTATCCTCCCACACCGTGGCGAATCCATTGTCTTCTGCACCGCTACCTCCGCTGCCTACAGCGGCAAAAGCAGCAGGAGTATCATCAACTGTTGGCACTGAGGGCACCCAAGAGGAGATTCAGAAGCTACAAAGGGATTTGAAAGAGACCCAAGAGGCTCTTGACAAGGAAAAGAAGAGTAAGGCTGAGCTTTCAGTTACTCTTGGTAAACTGAGAGGACAAGTTAACGCCATGTCGAGAACGAACGAAAAATTAGAATCTAAGGTTAAAACTCTTCAAGAGGAACTTGACAAGGCGCGTTCTGAGGTAAGCAAACAGACGGATTTAAATGAAACTGCTACGAATACTGAGGAGAAAATATCGAGACTTCAAGTGAATGAGGAGATTAAACCCACTGTCCCTGTTCCTCTATCATCTGGGGTCCAAGTAGATAATGTAGATTCCAATGCACCACCCGATCAGAGTACCGCTCCCACCCGAACCGAAACGGAATTTGTGCAAGACGACGAAGAGGGTCAAGGTTGAGAGCGTGCCTGTGTATGGTAATGCAAAAAGAAGGAGAATAAATAAAACGAAGCAGAAGACGAACACAACCAATAAAAAAATGAGACAGGGAGTTAGAGGTGAACTTAATTGGGCGTAGCATTACACTTTTTTTTTTCTTTTAATGGTATGTTCCTCTCTTTCTTTCTTTTCTTGAGTGAGTGAGTGAGTGATTGAATGTGTATGAGGGAGAGAAACTGAGAAAATCAGAACAACGACAAGAAAGAAGATAATAGTAAATTTCCTGTTTCTTAGGCTTTTCCGTCTTTCTCCCCCCTTTTAAAAAAAAAAATTGTAGATTTTTTTCTGGGCATATCTATATATAGATGCATGCAGAATGTCTTCGGGGAGAGTACCTGAAACTATCACTCCTTCGAAGTCTAGTCTGCTGTCTTCATCTAGTAGCAGAAACGATCTCGAAGTTGAGCTGAATCATATGCGGGATCAAAAGTCGATGATACCAATAAAGAGATTTTCTATTGTTGATACAGTGTCAGAAAGTTCCGGTTCAGTTCACATAGATAACGAGGGACGTAATGAGGGATCTCTCATGGAGTTAAAGCTTTCTCAGAATGGGGCCTTGACACACACCCTTATGAAAGATCTTGCTTCCATGTCATCAGAGTCGCCAGGATCATCAGGGGGCATTCAGGGTTCTCCCAGGCAAGGGAACGATATACATTTGGACGACGAGCAGCGGGATGCAAAAGAGAAGATGTCGTGGCTTCATCTTCACAGTCGGGATACTGCCCGTTTTTTATTTTCTAGTCATGATGGAAAGGATATAGTTTTAGGAGACAATGTGCCTCATATCTCTGTTGGTATTTCAGTGGCAAGCACTTCTGTGGGTCCTGGTGAGTGCAAGAAGGAAACAGAAATGACGAAACATTTTATTGACGAAGCACGTGGCCCCATTAGTGTGTTTAATCATTCTTCTCTCCGCCCCCACCACCGGCGCAAAGATGGCCTGGTTGACTTGTATAATAGAGGTGTTAGGTCACGAAAGCGATTAGAAGAGAAACGGGAGTCCATACGCACTGCACGAGAGGAAAAGATCAAGGCATATACATTTCAACCAAAAATCACTAAGAAGGCCAAAGCAATTCAACGTCCAAAGAGTGACCTGAGGTATTACGAGCATGATAGTCGCATTCGTCAGCGTCTTCTTCTTGAGGCGTGGAGGTCAGAGTCTGATGGCCAGTGTCAACCAACGCCCACAATTTCAAAGGGTTCTGAACGTATAGTCCGCCGAGTGAGAGGGAATAAGATACCGGTAATTCCTGTGGAGGAGCGTTTGCACTTGGATTCAGCACGTCGGCAGTGTCGAAAGGCGGAAGAGGATGTGAAGGAATGCGTCCGCTCGGTTAGACGATCATCAGATGATATCAAGGCTCATATTAATTATCTTTACACATACGAGGAAAAACGTCAGTTGGCACTCCAGAAATTGCGTGAAGAAATAGATATGAGTCATTCTCAAAATTCCCTTCACGTGGACAGCGAAGAGGTGGTGAGGCGTCTTGTTCGGCCCCCAGAAAAGATAAAATGTGGTCATTCTATGGAAGAAAATCTAATTTTTACGCCTCGTCTTTCTTCTGTAACGGAAGAATTAAGTCGCCGTGCTGGTAAACGGCGGATGGAGCAGTGGTACCGTTTCTTCACCCAGACACTTGAGGATGACGTCTTCCCTCCGAATGCAATTGCCAATAAAGTACGTGAAGCATTGATGTTAGCAAACTTTACGGATGACTTGTCCATAGATGGTTTTTGCTCTGCGCTTGACGACTACGAAAAGACACATGGAATACAGTTGTGGCATTTCGCTCCACCACCCTCTCCTGGGCTGTCATTGAATGAGGAATTAACGTTTGTACCAAGGATTAATCCTCGCAGAATGTCTCGGGAGACACCTCAGCCAGTTCACGATCGTTTGTTCTCTGTAGCAAAGAAACAACAACTTACAATTAGAGAGAAGGAACGAATGCAGCAGGAAGAAGCTGCTGTGGCGAAGGAAAAGAAGCGCAAGAAGCAGGAGAAGTATGAGCAACAATATAAACAACGACAAAAGCAACAAGGATCTGGATCTAGTCAAACTGTGAGATCAATGGATAAAGAGGCTTGTATCGGGGAAGAAGCGAGGGACTCCCCACTCCATTGCCCTCCGGATGAAGCTCCACAAAGTGATGTGGGTCATTTGTATGAATGTGACTTTTCTGTTGTGTCGCCGGCATCCGTTGATTCTTGGCGTGCAGAAACCAACTCTGTACCACATCACTTGTCAACGATATCTTTATGCCCACAACTCTTAGATGCTGCGGAGAAGTTGTGTGGTTTGGTAAATGTAACCGAAGAAAAGGAATTAAAGTGTACGTCAACATTGTTTTCTCAGGAAGTTGCTTTGCCTGCGGAGAATACCAAGCCAAGTTGTCCTGTTGTTGAATCAGCTGAGGTGTTGGCTACTCCTTCTTCTGTTCCCCCCATTTCTAGAGTGTGCAAGAAAAGCCATAGAGTCACGGATGATCTGCCGGTGTCCGCTGACGTGCTGTTGGAGTGCGCGTTAAGTCGTGCTTCGTGGTCCGCGGACATAGCCACGCGACGTCGCGAGTTGTGTGAAGGCCGTCGTCGCCTTCAGGGATTAGGCAAAATGCTGTATCGCAAGATGTAGACAATGTCATCCCTTTTCTGCTTGTTTATTCAGTTTTATTATTGTTCCGTAAGTGGGTGGTAGTAGTAGAAATGGTGATGAAAAGGCGAATAACAATAATAATAGTAGATGCATCTAAAAAATACCTTTTTTCTTTTTTTTTTTACAAGTTTGCTTGTGTGAGTGGGTTCATACCTATTGAAATAAGAAAAGAGGGAAAGAACAACGACCACAAGAACAAAAAGGAGGAAGACTATGATCACCGTGGCAGAAATTGAAGAACGCATTCGTTCTGGTTTGGAGCCCACTCTTTGTGAGGTTAACATTATAAGCGAAGAAAGCCGCAAGTATAGCGTGACTATATTGTCTCCTAAGTTTAACGGTGTTCCGCTCATCAAGCGTCATCGAATGGTTAATGATCTTTTCAAAGAGGAACTTTTGGCTGGGGATATTCACGCGCTGACAATTGTGGCGAACTCCAGTGAATAATGATTGCGATACATTCATCGATGACGCCTGTGGGGATTGCGAGTACTCCCTTCTTTTTACTGCTTATTTTTATTTCCGTTGTGCCCTTTTTTTTTCAATTTTAATGGTGTGTGTATGTGCGTGTCTGCTTTGTTTTCTTTTGTCTTTTCGTGGGGGTCTGTTAGATATGGAATGTCGCTTTTGCTCCTCCGAAGGGAAGGTTGAAGAGGTGGGTAGGTTCATAGCATGTAGTCGGTGCGCTGGAAAAATAGTCCCCGTCTGCGAGGACGTGGTGCGTCACATTAGCGACCTTTTGACGAGTAAAGGGTGGATCGTGGAGGTTGTCACGAGAGAGCAGGATTGGATTGCTGCGTTGTTTTCAGCTGTGCAGAAGGATGAGTCATCGTATGATGATGCTAGACGGGCAATTCTGTTTGCCCTTCGCTGCCGAAAGCGAAGTATTACAACTTTTACATTTATAGATCGACTCTCCGTCCTTGCTGCTGCCAGCACAGCTCTCTCCCATCAATTGTTGTCGTCTAAAAGAGTAAAACGCGATCCCGTGAAAAGAAATTGATAATAAAAACTATATTTATATACTCTTTATGTGAGCTATGAGACTCCATAGTCTGGAATTGTATTTGTTCGTGTGTTTTTTTCTCGTGTGGATGAGTTCACAAGTAGTGAACTCATCTCTCTCCCCCTTTCTATCTCGTTCATTCTTGATTTTTGATCACAAATGATATATATATATATATATATATGTACTTCTCCCCTTTTCATCGGTTTCGTTCTTTTATTCGTTTTAATAAACCTGGGAACATTTCCACAGCAAAGGAACTCAGGATGGTGAAGCCGTTCGTTCCCAAGAACATCGTGAAGAAGCGCACGAAGAAGTTCACGCGCCACAAGTGCGAGGTCTTCCCGCAGCTGAGCAGCAGCTGGCGCAAACCGCGTGGCGAGGACTCACCAGTCCGCCGCCGCTACAAGGGACAGAAGGCAATGCCCAACAAGGGTTACGGCAGCGACCGCAAGACAAAGTACATCACCCCGTCAGGATTCAAGAATTTCCCCATTAGCAACGTGCGGGACCTCTACATGCTGCTCATGCAGAACCGCAAGTACGCGGGCGTCATCTCCCACACTGTGGGCGCCAGGTCGCGCAAGGCTATTGTCCGTAAAGCTCACGAACTGGATGTGCGTCTTATCAATGGTAACGCCAAGCTCCGCAAGGTTGAGAATCACTGAAATTCTTTCCCTGAATAGTTTCTTCATTTTTTTCTTATAAAAATATTTTCTACAAAAAAATGTCATTTGCATCATATATATGTATATATATGATGTTTTCTTTTTTTTCTTATTCTCTTCCACATGGTGCTTATTTCCTAATTGACTCACTTTTAACTCCTGAAAACTCTTTCCCGTTCCTTTTCTTTCTTTGCTTTATTTTATATTTTATTTTTTTGATGTTGTTGAGAGATTTGAGGCAGTAAAATATGCCCTTTGCTGATCACAAACATTATAAAGTCCAACGGGAGGAACTGCCCGCCCTCCCTCATTTTTCCGACTTCAATGACCCCAGGTTCTGTTTTGCGGCAAACAAACAAAAGAATGGGATTCTTGCGTATTACCAATGGCTGCACTGCGTCGGAAACTGGGGTGAGGAGCACTCCATGTGCAAGAAAATGCGCTGGTATCTTGAGAGAATGATGCACGAGTCTTGGTTGGAGAAGTGGGAGGAGAAGCGTGCTCTAGGACACTTTGATCACGTTATCCTGTATGGTTTGAAGCCATGGAAGGAGTTTGAACCCCTTTACCAGCCCGTGAAGACGAACCGCAAAGGTGCGTATGAATTCTGGCTGGATCGTGACTTTGAGCCTCTTTACGATGCAGATGCTGCAGACTTCCGTGAGAAGGCTCCCATTCTCCACGACGTCTTTGTGAAGGGCAAGAAGCCTGTATATGATGAATAGGAATGGAAATTTCTCAAGAAGCAAAGCACCCACAAAAAGAGAAGGACAAAAAAATTGAGGGGGAACGAAAATAAAAAGATTTGGTTATGGGAAATTATATATATATATATATATATATATGTATATATATATATATATATATATATAGGGAGAGAGAGTGGTTAGGAAGGAGATTTTTTTATTCTTAGTTTAGTGTTGTGGTGTAGGATAGGGTACATTATTTAGGACTCGTTGACCCTTTTGAAAAGGCAAGCTGGCGAGGAAAGTGGGTTTATTGATTCTTGTGGTTTGGTATGTGCGAGGGAGAGTAGGAGGAAGGGAAGAGAATAATGTATTTAAATCAGGGAAAAAATTTCATCATTGGACTGCTGCATGATTGTGAAATCCACTATATTAACTGTTTTTCTTTCCCTTTTTATTCTTTCCTTCTCTTTGAATGGTGTTTAATGTTTTTAAAGGTATTGCAAAAGTCCAAAGATATTTGCGTTTCCTTTTTTTTATTACTTTGCCGTCGCTTTTCACCTGCAATCGTTTCGTTGGAGATCATGTCCGAATCGTCGTACGGTCTTACAACTTTCAGCCCCTCGGGCAGACTTGTGCAAATTGAATACGCAACAACGGCTGCGGGTAAAGGTACAACAGCCCTGGGTGTCAAGGCTGTGGATGGCGTTGTCATCGCAGCGGAGAAGAAGACGACGTCTCCTCTTGCTGAATCCCTGACAGTTCAAAAGATCTTTGTTCTGGATGACCATGTCGGCTGCACATACAGTGGAATTGGCCCGGATTGCCGCGTGCTTGTTGACTCTGCCCGGAAGGCCTGTCAGAAGTACCGCCTAACTTTCCATGAGCCCATGCCGGTTAGTCAACTCGTTCGGCATATCAGTTTCCTGTACCAGGAGTTCACGCAGTCCGGTGGGGTTAGACCGTTTGGCTGCTCGCTCCTTGTCGCTGGCGCCGACGCGCGAGGCAACCACCTCTACCAGGTGGACCCCAGCGGGACGTTTTGGGCGTGGAAGGCCACCTCGATCGGAAAAGGAAGCACAGACGCCAAGACATTCTTGGAGAAGCGATACACAAATGAGATGGAAATAGAGGATGCCGTGCACACGGCTCTCTTGACCCTGAAGGAAGGCTTTGATGGGACAATGACAGCAGAAAACACGCAGGTAGGACGTGTGAGCGGGGGCAAGTTTGAGTTGCTCACTGTGGAGCAATTAAAAGACTATTTAGACCAGATTTAGTATTACTACAACAGTCTTCTTTTTTTTTGTTTATCTGGATATTGAGGACGGTTGTCACTTTCTTTTTTTTTTAACCCTCTCTTCCCTTTTTTGCTCTCTGTCTTCTTTGAAACTGCATTTGTTGTTGTTGTTGTTGTTCTCTCGCGAGAGCAAAGCAAACAAAAAAAAAATTAATAACAGAGACTAGCCAAAGAAAAAAAGAGTGAGAGAAACGAACACAATTGAAGAAAAAGGTGCGAGAAAGAGAGAAAGGAAAAAATGGTGTCAACCGAGTTATATGCAAATCAAGGAGCAACAACAACAAAAAGAAAGAAAGAAAGATGAGACGGGGAATTGGAGAGCGCGGCAGTTGCTATGTTGACAAACAATCCTCCTCCTTCCCCATGCACACACACTTCTTCTTACATGTATCCCACACACCCAATTGTGTACGGGCGTGTACCTGTACGATCTCATCCTATTCAAATTACTCAGTTTGCTCCTTTTCTCTTTTTGTCTTGTTTTGCTTCTCCCTAGTGTAGTGTGAGACTCATGATTCAGAAGACATTAACATTATGGAATTCATCGATTAGCATGGAATTTCTGAAGAAGAGCCTGCGTGCACGATGCGCAGTGGATTGTAGCGGCAAAAAGGCTTTCAAAATAAAAGAGTTTATTGGGCTATGCACGAAAAATCCATATGCGGCTTTGGATGAGCGGATGACGGAGTCTGAGGCGTGGGAGTACTTAGAAAAACTACAGCGTGCACGGGAGGTGATATTGCTCGGGGAATGCGTCTATGTCAGGCCCTCCGACGTGGTGAATTCTGTAAATCACAAGTTGTGCCTTCCTACTCTTACCCGAGTGGCTCCTGCGTGCTTGCAACAAAAGGATACTCAGCAATTCTCTGATGCTTCTTCCGTTGTGCAGAGGGAGATAACAATTCGTCGCCGCGAATTCTGGGCGATTGTTTCAGTACTTTGTGGGATGCAAATGACAATTTTAGCATATTTGACATTTGTTGTCTATGATTGGGATACGATGGAACCTATTTGTTATTTTATTACAACGTTGACTGCACTATGCCTTTACGCATATTCCGTTGTGTATCGGAAAGTTTGTACCTTTCATAACATCGAGAATGAGATATTTCCATCCACTGCACCATCGGCGACCCATTATTATTCCTCTGTTGATACACCAGTGTGTCCAGAGAAAAGGATCTTTGACTCTTTTACCTGGGATGATGATGATGATGATGATGGTTATCTTGCTGAATTGCTTCAAGGACTTGGTATTTCCTCTTGTAATGTAAAGGAAAAAGAATGAGGAATACTGGCTTCAAGCTTTAGGGCCATTTCGTTTTTCCCTTGTAAATGGTCCCATTCTCTATTTGTTTGTTTCTCGTTTGTTTATTTACCCCTCGTATCTTATTTCTATTCTGATGCAGGGATCTGTGTACACACACACACACACACACACACACTCATACATGTGATAGATGAATAACCGTATTTAATCTTTTTGTTTTTCTTTTCTTTTTTCTTCTTGCATGGTGTGTGTGTGTGTATGTGCTTCTCCGCAAATTTATAGGTATTGTTCTTCGTTCATATATTAGATGTGGGCCGTGCACGATGACGAGTACAAAAGCACCGAGGTAAAATTCACAGGATTATTGCAAGCCGGACTGAATGGTGATGATGATAAGACAACTAAGCCTATCGGCGTCTACACGAAGAGCACGCAGGTGTTCGCCACACCCTCCGTGACGCCTACGGACAGCACGCCGCTGAATGGTCAGAAGCATAATTCTAAGCTTTCGTGGACCTGTACTCACACGCCTATTAGTTCTCCTATACCAGGCGGTCTATTTAGTCAGCCCCAGGCCGCGACGTCTACTCAACTCACCGTGATGCGAGTGGATGCACCACCTTTTGAACCGTCGCCGACCAGCATGACTGCATCCATGTCATATGCCGCTTCCTTACCTGTGGGAAAGCGGGGAATAACGCCCACGCATATAGCACAACCAAATCATCCTCAAAATAGCAATTTCCACATGATTTTGCCAGTGGATGATATTGGAGCTCGAGAGAAGGAAAGAGGCCCTGCTAATCTCATGGAGTGGAATGATCATGGCGTTAATGTGTACCATCCACAAAGTGGAGTTCGTGGGTACAGTGGTAACATTACTCCAGAAACCTTGCGAGGTTCTGTGTTTGAGATGGCAAAGGATCAACATGGATGCCGACTTCTTCAGCGTCTCTTGGGAGACTCCAATGAGGATGGGGAAACTACTCGTATTATCATGAATGAAATTGTTCCGCATGTTGCGGAGTTAATGACCGATCAATATGCTAATTTTCTTATTCAAAGACTTTTTGAGATTATGCCTCAGGAAATCCGTTGTAATGTTGCTTGTGTCGCTGCTCCAAAAATCACATCTATAGCACTCACACAGCACGGAACTTTCAGTGTGCAAAAATTGGTTGAAACCATTGCCACACGTAAAGAAATGGATATTATACGTGATGCCTTGTCAAGGGACGTTGTTCGATTGGTGAAGGATGTTCACGGCAATCATGTTATTCAGAAGGTGTTGCAACGCTTCAGTCATGCGGACAAGGAGTTCATTTATGCAGCGGTAGGATCTGATTGTGTTTCGATTGCTAAAAATAAACAGGGATGCTGTGTACTTCAGCGCTGTCTTGAACATGCGTCCCAGTCACAAAGAACAACTCTAGTAAATAAAATACTTTCATGCTGCCTGCAAATTGCTGAGGATCCGTTTGGAAATTATGTCCTTCAATATGTTTTGGAGTCCAAAGACATAAAAACCACAGACACTATTGCAATCGCGTTCCTTCCACATCTAGTGCCACTTTGCATGAATAAATTTAGCTCCAATGTTATTGAAAAGGTGTTACGTGGAGCATCTCGGAATGTGCAGGAGATGTACGTAGAAACCATGTGCTCCTCTGAAGTTGTTTCTCGACTCATTCAGGATGGCTTTGGTAACTATGTGCTTCAGACAGCTCTCACAATATGCTCCCTGGCCCAGGCAGAGGCCCTCGTTTCTGCTGTTCGTCCCCTCATGCCCACCATTAGGACTGCTCCCTATGCAAAGAAGTTGGAGGGTAAAATTGAGGGCGTTATTCACAAGATTTCTGCTAACGGCCGTCACTCCGTCGGTGAGTACGATGCCAGTCAGAAGGGAGACCTGAACGGGCTGAGCTACGAATCATTGTCGCCGCACCGTGACGGGTATCACGCCAGGGAGTCAAGAGATACAGCTCACCAGCAACTCTCCAGTTGAGCTTCACTGCTTCAGTATGTCTGTCTGTAACTAAGTAAGTAAGTAATGGATCCACAAGCACCAGCTCGTGGGCGTATATTCTGTGTGTGTGTGTGTGAGGAGTGGACGCGATACCATCATTAAAAGCGTTAAAATATGAGATAGGCTGAGAAGAAGAAAAATAAAAAATGAAAGAAAGAAGAAAAGTGAGAAACGGAATGCTGTCATCTCGTACTGACTATCAAGGTGGGAAAGGAGGAGGAGGAGGAGGAGAGGTGTAGTGCGGTGGAGAAAACTTGTATACTCGATATTTAAAGGATGGAGAGGGAAGAAGAAAGTAAAGATACCTCACAAAAAAAAAAAATTGAATTAACGAAAGAAATAATTTGGAGAGAAGAAAACAATAAGATGACAAATAAAATAATGATAAGAGAAAGAAAGAAACCAATAAAAAATAAAAAAGACGGAGAAGGAAAACAAGAGGGGAAGAAAAGGAAAAATCACTTAGAGATTCTTCTTTTTTCTTTGCGTGTGTGTATGCTGTGGTGTGTTTTTGCTGCAGGAAAGCCGTGGAGGAGGAAAAGCCTATCAAGACGGGTGGAGGACTTTGGGCCTATATATGTGTTTGTTTGCTCTGTTCCTCTTAGCTTCAAGGCCTCTTCTCTTTTTGTGTGATCTCCACACTGAGGGTTCCTCAGAGGTTATGTGGTTGACCGGAGGTGTTTAGGATACACTGCGTTTATTATTACTATTATTGTTATTATTAATATTACTATTGTTGTTCGCCGTGTGTGTATGTGTTTTATTTTGTAGTTTGTATGCTTTCTTTTTCTTCCTTTTTTTTTTTTTGATGCATGTTTAACAAAAAAAATATATTTGAACGCTGTCGTACCTTTGAAGTAACAAGGGAAAAATAAAACATGAAAAATGAAACAAAATGGAAAACTAAAAAAAAACAAACGGTAAGGAAATGATGTTGTAGTGTGTAGTGACCCTGATTACTTTCTCGTCCTCTCTCTCCCCCAATTTCTATTGGTATGTGCATTTGTGTGTATATGTAGATGTGTGTAAGAGAATAGGTGAGAAGGAACGAGTTGTTTCTTCCCGTGTTGGGTGGGGGCCAGAAATGAGTGCTAAATTAAGAATCGAGACGTTCTCTCTCTTTGTTTTTAGTTTGATTCCTCCTTTTTCTCTCTGATTACGTATGTGACATTGCCAACATTTGCATTATGAGGGCAAAGAGAAAGAATAGGCAAGGACGCCTCAGGCATGAGGCAATGCGTTATCCACTATCGTGAAGAAGTATTCTGTTGCTGCATGCATGCCGCAGAAAGAGAAAGAGTGTGGGATGCATGTATGTGAATACGTCTGTGAGGGTGTTTCTCTTTGTGAGCCATCGTCCTTTCTGTTACTCTGAACATCCACAGTCCTTGTTTGTCTATGCTCACATCCGAAGAAATGTACGTTGTGCGCAACAATGCAGGATTGCGTTTTTGGTTTTATTGTGGGTGGAAAGTGGACTCTGCAGTGCTAATGGAACACGACGACATTCGTCGCTCTTTTGGTCATGCGCAGATGATATATATAAGATTCTTAAGTATGCTCTTTTTTTTGTTTGTTTGTTTTTGAGTAGTCATTAAGTCTATGGGTGTAATGAACAATTAAAGGGAACCATGATCTGTTGGCCTTGGAAAATAAAGAAATATGTGCCAAAACATTCTTACTCACTCACTATACATGTACGTTACTATATTCACATGTGTATACTTCTTCCTTCCTTCTTTTTTCTTTCTTTAAGGATATACATATAAAAAGAAAAAAAACAGATGCATAGGACCAATTTCCCCTGAGGGAGGCCATAAATAAGGTTCATCCATCTGTGGGTACATACCCTTCAGTCCGAGTACTGATTAGGCAACGCTGCAGTACACGTGGCTCCGAAGATTATCTATAAGGCCTTGCAGGAGATGTGACAAAGGAGGGCACAGCGTTGGAATCACGCTTTTTGGGAATGAAATCCATTTGAAGCCTGTCTATCTTTACTTTTTTTTTTTTTTGTGTGTGTGTGTGGATGTATGTTCTCTTAGCGAAATATTCCGGTCCATACTTTTAAGGGGATGCATCGAGAAGAGGGAGCATATGCTGGAGTTTATATCAAGTCTTCGTTGGCCGCGATAAAGTCTGTTCCTTTTCAATGAATAGCTTCTGCCTCTGCACTGCGGTGTATAACGGAATAATAGTGGCAATCATAATTAAGTTGCTGCAGTTATTTGTTTATTGTTCTCTCTCATGGAAGAGTATGTTGCTGTCAATTATTTGCACAATATAATACGGTGAAGTTTGCTGTTCATAACCGCCTCTCTTTGCCTTTGTCATTTATTTATTTTTTGTACTGTGCAGCCTCCATGTGTGTTTAATTGCCTTGCTTGGCCTTCACAGAGAAGTTTTTGTTTTATCTTTTTGTTGATGCTTCACGTGGCAATTCCTTGACTCTGTTCTGTTTGTTTCATTTCTTTCTCTTTCTTTCACATCCCCAAGAGGGTTTTTTCTTCTTCTTCCGTTGGTACTGGAGTTAGGGCGCATGTCATCTTCTTCCTCTGTGAGTGAGAGCACAAGTTCTGTTGCGGACATTCTAGAACAATGCGTGAGGCAGCAGCAGGAGCTAGTTATGCGAGTACAGTTGTGTGAGGATGATATAAATGCAATGAAGGCCTGTTTGGTGGGCCGGACACGTGACGCCTTGCTGCTACCATCATCACCAGCACCATCAGCGGCAGCAGCGTTAGCGTTAGCAGCCAAAGAAGACGATGCGGGGAGCAGAGATGACAGGAGGAACGTTGTAGCCGGAAAGATGTGTGACTACTGTTTCAAATTGACGGACTGTTGGCCGTGCCCACACTGCCAGCGTGAGTGGTACTGTAGTAGTCCTTGCCAACGTCTTCGAACCCATCTGCACCATTCTTACTGCGAGTACCGGAAGCGGGTTGAGTGATTTACTCCAACTTTATTTGTAGATGTACTGATTTCTTGTTTTGTTTTGTTTCCTTTTGGTCCTTTCTCCGTGCGTCTTTCTGCGTGCTCTCCTTTTTCTTGTGGTGCGTGTGTGCTTTTTAACGTTTCAAGCGAATTCGCAGTTTGACACGCATGATGTGCGTATCCTCCACCTCCATGTTCTCTGGTCTTTTCTTTTTCCTATGAAGAGAAGAAGACACACACATGCACACATACCTACAAAAAAAGGGGGGAGGTTGCACATTCCCTCCTTTGCTTCTCTTTCTTCTGCTTTCCTCTGAGGTGGAAATCAGTGATGATCTTTTTGCTTTTCTTTGGGATTCTTTTTGTTGTTGCGGCTGTTCTTGTTTTTGGTGGTGGCAGTGGTAATGCCAACTCCTGCCTCTTTTCTGTGCGTTTTTCTATTTCTTCCTCTCTTTATCATCTGGTGCAATATTAGTCTTTTTTTGTGGGAAGTGGCAAAGTAAAACAACGTAAAATAAATAAATAAATATAAAGAAAAAGATGTCATCAATGGAGCGATTACGGAAGTTGGCTCTTAATCTTTCTTCTTCTGACTTTGTGGAGTCACAGGAGGCGCGGACGGAGTTAGCACGATTCATGGCCCCCGAAAACCTCATAAACATCTGGCGCCAGGGCGAGCAGGGGATGGCGGCAACACTCCTGCAGGAGGCAGAGACTGTTGATAGTCTTGATGTATACACTGCCATGGGCAATGGTTTTAAGCGCTTTTTTGATGCAGCTGCTGGTAGAGAAACTGCTGAGGAGCTTCTCCGACTGGACACATCGAACATCGTCGCACGATTTCTTGTAAACGGCATGGCTCACGAGGATCTCTCCAGAGCGGCATGTGTACGGCCGGCGTTGCTCGGTGTAATGGCTCTTCTTCCACCTGAGTTGGCGCCGCCTGTTGGAACGATTTTATCATCCTATCTAAAGAATGAGCGAGTTCTGCGATTATTTGATGAAGACAGGCCGGAATCCGTACAGAATGAAATTGTCTGCAACTTCTTGCTTCAATACACAGATTTAATTCCATTTATTACCTCTGCAACAATAGATGCCTTTGAGAACGACCCCCTCCTTGTTGCAAACTATCTGATGATTACCTGTATCATTTCTCGGCACATGGGGATACCGCAGCTTTTGCTTGAAAAAATTGAAGAAGCCCTTACGGGCTATAAGGACGAATTTATGTTTTGTTTTGTGTGTCATGCCTGTGCTACTGCAGTTCGTAATCATGAAGAAAACGCTTCAAAGTACGCACCTTTATGGGGAGTAGCGTGCTCTTCTCGATTGGGGAATTGTAGCAACATCACTCGGGATGCCATTTATGACATTCTTGGCGCTTTGAGCACTACAGCTTCTGGATGGAGAAGCATATCTCCGTGCGTGTCTCCGGAAGAAATGATGCAGGGATTGGGCGTTACTTCTCTTAGACCCGGAGTCCTAGGCTTCATGGATATTCTTGTGCAATCTCCTTATGTTCCGGACTCTTTTTTTAGTTCCTCACTCTTGAATGCAGCGTGGCGGTTTCGCGTGGACGCGGATGATGTCACTCGAGAGAATTTATGGTCTTTTATTAACAACGGTTTGAAGCGTGAAAATATAATGTTGTCGTTAGGTTCCTTGTGTGCTTCATATTTGAGCACCTTCCCGTATGAAACCAACGTGAATGTGCGTGAAGTTCAACTGCAGATTGCTTCCTCTCTTATTGATCGAGGAGGCCTTTCACAGCAGATAGTGGAGTGTCTAAAACAATTTCGTTCACGTGGTCTCTACCCCCCTGCCTCTGTTGGAGTAGAAGCAATGGCACGTGATTAAAAGAAAACGTGGATGTGTGTGGATGTGTTTTTTCTTCCTTGTATTTTTTCGCTTGCTTTCATATTTCTATTCGTTTTATTTTTTGAATAGGGCTGGCTTGAAAGGAGTCAGAGAGGGAGATAAAGGGACTCCATGCAAGACTTCCTTGTTGCCATGATTTTTATTTGATGCCATCCCCTTGTTGGTCTCCTTTTGTTTCTCCTTTTCTTAAATAAATTAATAATAATAATAAAACCTTCTGTTGTGTTTTTCTCTTCTCTTTGGTTCTGTGTTTACAGGGAGTTCGGGTAGGCCTGTGTCTATCTGTCTCTGTCTCTCTTTGGTTAGGCGTCATGTCTTTCCGCGAGCGTGCTGTTGTGCTCATCGACGGCCCTGCCCTCGTGCACCGCTGGTACCACCGCTGGAGCTACACCAGCAAGAGGGCCCCCGTTGACGTGAAGCGGTTCACCATCACCAACGCGCGGCACATCGTCGCCACGGCGCACAGCTTCGACCCCAGCCACCTCGCCCAGCACCTCCTCTCGCCGCAGGTGGAGTACGCCCACACGCCGAAGCACAACAAGATCATTATCTGCTTCGACCACGGCGACGGCGGGCGGCGGGAGATCTACCCGCGATACAAGGAGAACCGTGAGGAGCGCGAGCACGCGGCGGACCTGACGGTCATTAAGAAGGTTGCAACGAAGGTATTCATGGGAGAACCAAAAAACACACTTATTGTGCTCCCAGACTTTGATGCAAAGCTGAACGACGTTGACCTGGAGGCAGATGACATGATTGCCACTTTAGCGCTTTACAACCAGCAGCTTAAAATACCCACTATTGTGATGTCACATGACTACGATCTCTATCAACTTATCGACGAGGTGAATAAGTGCTACCACTACGATATACGGACAAAACACCTGGTCTCTGAAAAAAGTGTCATTGAGCGTCTTGGGGTGCATCCGAAACTTGTTCGTGACTATAAATCACTTGCTGGTGACTCCTCAGACAACATCCCCGGTATTAAAGGCATAGGAAAAACACGTGCATTACAACTTCTTAAAAAATACGGTGATTTAGACGGTGTTCTTACAAAAGGAGCCAAAAAACAGGGCGGGCACGTAGGCGATTTGCTACGTGCCGGCATTGCCGATGCTGAGCTGTCTCGAAGACTGGTGGAACTGAGAACTTGTCCCAAAATACTGAAGGTATGTGAGTCATTCATCAAGTTGTAGAAGAACGAAAGAGAACTTGAAGGAGGATGAGGAGGAAGTGCTTGTTGTTTACATCTTCTCTCTGTCTGTCTGTGTGTCTATCTGTCTGCGGTGGTGGTGGTGCTGGTGGTGGGGTGCAGAGGATAAACGGCGAGGAAACATATTTTTGAACAAAATGGGAAAGGCAAAAGCAAAAAAAAAAGAAAGAGAATAGGATTCTACATCAATTGGTCTGTAGATTTATTCCGCATCATCTCTGATGTTTGGTTTTCGGTATTCTTCTTTTTTCTTTTTTTTTTTTGTATGTCTGTGTGTGTTTTTTTTCCTTTTTTTTTCTTGAGCATATGCCCTTCGGCCTTTCCTTCCAGAGTGATACATACATACATGAATACACGCCACTGGACATGAAGAGTCTTTTCTTTTATCTTGAGAGTTCGCGAGGGAAGATGAGAGGGAGGATTTGATGAAAGAACTCAACACAACGTAATAGGAGTACCAATAACGGTAGAAGGAAGATTGGGAAAGAGAAAGAGAAAGAGGAGAACGAAAACAACTTGTGGGAGCTCTCATTCCCCCACCAACAAGTTATTTTTGTCCGTATAAATATATGCGGCTCACGCATGTATGTTTCCACTGGTAGGAAAATCAACATGCAAAGTATAGAAAATGAGGTGGAGAGTGACACTTACTAACCTTTCCCCCTCCCCAGAAAAAAAAAGAGAAAGAAATGGAAAGCAAAAACAAACAGAAGTCGAACAACAGCAAGAAAAAGCGAAGACAATAAAGGAAGAAAAAGAACATCTTATTCTTGATAGTGTTTTTGTTTCTTTTCTTTCTGGCGAGAAAAAATATTGTTGCTATTGTTATTTATTGCCTTGTTGCTGCGTGAACATTGTTGATATGCCTCTTCATTTCTGGGTGTCCAGTTACATCCTCGTATGTTTTTGTCGTTCTCTTTAACCCACGCTTTTTTTTTTTTGTCATTCTGTTGCCGATGTTTTTATCCCATACCTGTGTGTAGGAGGAAACACAAACAGTCGAAACGAGGAAAAGGAAGTCTCCTCTTTTTTTTCAACTACTTTTTTTTTCCTTTTTTCCTCCTGTTAGTTGCAGGAGACGGTGAGGTTTAACATCTTCTACCGACACTTCCTGCGTGTGTATCTCTGTCTGTGTGTGTGAGAGAGAGAGGTCTTCTCGAGTAAAACAAGAGCTACTACTCTTTGGGGAAATTATCTTTGGTTAGTTAATCCCTGCGGAAAAGAAGGAAGTAAGGGTGGGTGGGATAACCGCTGAGAGAGAAAGGGAAGAAAAATAGATCAAATACATAAACAAGAAACCGAATACAAGAGAAGCAACGAAGGATATTCGAAAAAAAAACAGGAAAATAACAACAACAAAAACACCTAACGAAAAAAGAAAAGGAGGAATCTGATAGAACAATGGGAATGCCACCCGTGTTGTCTCCTGAAGACCACACCAAAGCCAAGGAGTTCAACGCCTTTCTCCGGCACTTAGGACTCACAACTTGTCAGCAGTTATTTATGGAGCAATGGGAACTGCTGGTGAAACAACAACAACAACAGCAGCAACAACAGCAGGCCGCTCTTAAGCCACTGGGAGGGAAAAAACACTCAAAGACGCATCGATGTCATGCAGCATCACGTTCGCGAAAGAGCTCTTCTGCTCCTTCAACCTTGCATGTTCTGCAAACCGCGTACCGTGTGGTAACATCCACTGGTGTAGAAGAGGAGCTGTGGGAAACCTCCGGAGAAGAGAACCTTGCACCGGAATTTGAAAAGGGGGGTGGCGTGACTATGGATACATATAGGGAACTTGAATGCCAAGGAGAGTCCAGACTTGTGCCAACCGAACCCTACTTTAAGGAGCCACCACCTTCAAATTTGCCTTTGGATTCGTTTTATCTTCGTGTGGTGTATGAAGCTGGTAGGACGGGTTTTGAGGAAGAGAAGGATTTTGCTATCGTTGCGGATTCCATAGTTGCAGGGAGGTATCAGATGCTACAATTTCTTGATTCTGCTGCTTTTTCTCGAGCAGTGCGTTGCATGGATCTAAAAGAAGACAGAGAGGTTTGCCTTAAGGTTATACGCAACTCGAAGGATTTCTTTGACCAAAGTTTGGATGAGATAAAACTGCTCAAACTAATTGATTCCTCTGGTGATAGTGATGAGAACTGTGTGGTGAAGCTGTACGATTATTTTTACTACAAGGAGCACATGTTTATCGTGACGGAATTGCTTCGTGATAATTTGTATCAGTTCAGCAAGTTTAATCGGGAAGAAGAAACAGAGTTTTATTTTACACTTCCTCGATTACAATCTATAGCAAGACAGATTCTTACAGGTCTGTGTTTTTTGCAAAAACTGGGAGTAATACATTGTGACCTAAAACCGGAAAATATTCTTATCCGCTCATTTAGCCGATGTGAGGTAAAGATTATTGACTTTGGGAGTAGCTGCTACCTGACAGACAACCTCAGCTCCTACGTACAGTCACGCTGCTATCGGGCCCCGGAAGTTATTCTTGGTTGCAAATATGATGGGCGTGTTGATATTTGGTCTTTGGGAGCCATTCTCGCAGAGTTGGCAACAGGGCATGTTTTGTTTGAGAATTCTTCTTTGCCACAAATGCTGGCATCTATATGTAGTGTGTGTGGTCCTTTGCCGGCTTTTCTGCTTCACGAAGGTCGGAATACACCTCATTTTGTAACAAAATATGGTGCCTTTTACGAGTATAGGGGAGGGAAAGAACTTGTGTTTCATTTTCCCATACCAGAGACTTCTTTAGAGACGCTTTTTGGCTACGATGATCCGTTGTACGTTGAGTTTGTTAAAGCATGCCTTACACCTGATTACCGTCAACGTCCTACTGCGGCTGAGTTATTACACCATCCCTTCATGGAGAAGGACTATGGAAGTGCCCTCAGCTCTCCGCCTCCGTTGAAGAAACGTCTGTCTGATGAAATTGCGTCTCCGGATTCTGCTGTAACTCCAGAGATAGACTCTGAGGCTTTGCATCCCACATCATAGATATGTCCTCTGTTTCACCCACTTACACTCCATTGTTCTCTTTTAGTTTATTTGGTTTTGGTCCAGCAGCCATCACCTGTTTGTTCGTTTTTATTTTCTCTTATTTCAGGTGTTTTTTTTTTTCTTTTTCCGTGTTCATTCGAGATGCTTATTAGTATTATTCATGCGTTCTCTTTTCATTGTCCCCCTTTTTCATATCATTGTTTCTATTGGGTCATCCTCTCACTGTCACCGCGGCTATCATTCCTTCCATTTACCTTTTTTTGAGGGTGGAGGGTGGCACAACAATAGAGTTGCTCCTTTTCCTACCGCATCGGGGATGATGAAAAGAAGAGCGGCTGAAGACGTGTGGAATTGAAAGAGATGTGCCTATGTTGTATATATGGTTTAAGGATGAAACAAGAACGAAGAAGAAGAAAAAGAAAAAAACTTATATATATATATATATATGAGGGATTAAAGTATAGATGACACGCTAGACAAAAGCCTGTTGTCGACGACGTTTTGCTTCCTTCCCCCCCCCCCTTTCTTTGTATATACAATATGAGATTTGATACGATTATGGGGATAGTTTCCCTGTATAAGATCAATAACAAAAGAATAAGCGAGAGTAGAAGAGGGATAAATGGGGAGATCGCATCTTCAGTATTGACGTTCATATATGGGGGAGGTTGATTGAGTGAATGCCTAAAAAGTTTACAGGAAGTAGACGTGGGGTAGAGAGAGTACCTGGATGAATGGGCATGTGGAAAGTAACAGGTTGGACCATTTCCTCATCTTTTTTTGTATTTTTGTTCCGCTGTTTTGTTTTGTATTCTTTTGCATGCTTCTGTGTCTTCCCATTCCCTATGAGGTAGAAGATATTGAGGAAAGGGGAAAAAAGGGATGAATATGGGAAACACTCTTTCTTTGATCATGTAACTCGCCCAAACGAGGTTTTATTTTTGTTATTGTTGGCGGCATGTATCGTTTGTGTCGATGCGGTTTTACGACACTGATAGTAATATAATAAAATATATACATGGAATATGTCTTTGTAGTTTATTTGGTTTTATTTCTCTTTTTTTTTTTGTTTATTTGGCATTACCGCATCCCGGGAGTATGAAGATCTTTCCAGAGTGGTTGAAGAAGCAGAAGAGTGTACTCCCACAAGGACATAAGAGACACATCGAGGGAAAGGAGTGTCCACAACGGTAAGAAGGAAAAAAGTGTGAGAGACTTATCCTCACAGTTCACGCTTACTCATTCACTCTGTGATATTGTGTGTATAAACAACAGATCCATGTTTAGTCAGGAGCCACCGCCACCACGTTATGTTCTTCAGACGAGTACTGGAAAATGGAAAAAGCAATCATGTTCTCCAAGCACGGGCTTCGCAAAAGAAGCTGGAAGTCTACAAAATTCTCTGGATTACTTTCTTAAAAAGGCCATGTATGCATCGGTGTATCCGTCAGTGGATGCCTCGATGACTCTGCATCGTTTACCTGCTGAGATATTAAAAGAGTTGGAGGAATTTGAACTGAAGCATTGCCTGGTTTCATCGCGGTGTCCTTCTTTTGCCGTCACGTTTTTAGAAACTAATCCCATCCTTGGACTTTTAAGTGGTATCCCCCTTTATGATATCTGCAGTGCTCTTGCTCGGAAAAAAGGATCGTCCTGGAAGAAACCACGGGAAGAGTGGGCTGGGAATGTGTCTTTGCAGCTGAGTTTTGGGGAGCTGTACGATGTGTGCTCGGAACTTGTTCCCAATATGGTGAGTCGAGAGTATGTACATCAAATGTTTACCTCTCTTCTTGAGACTCCTCAAGACAATTCTCTGCTTTTGTCCGCATTCTTTTCCTTCCTCGTGGAGCACGCTTTTCACCCGGTTTTGGATCGCAATGTGCAGGCGCTTTTTAGGGCATTTGACCCGGACGGTACTGGCGTGATATCGGCAGCCACGCTGACATCCAAAGTTGTCTATGCGTGGTCAGAGCTGCATTTATTTGGAAACTTGCGAGGGGAGTGGGAGAAAATGGCGGCAGCGCTTGAGCTAACGAATGGCGTGAGTCTCCGCATCGTGGACGATGCTCGACTTTTAACTCCGGAAGCAACTCGTGCGGTTTTTTGTGCTTCCCGTACCTTGTATACGCTGCTGGAGTCTATTGACATGAATGGATCACATTTAAAATCGACAGCTTGAAACATTTCTTGTGCATGTATTGGTGTAATGTTTTTGCTTACGTCTGAGAGAGACAGTGACTGAGAGAAAGGGCAAAGGTACAGACTAGTTTCTGGCCCCCATTTTTATAGTATTACCCCTCCTTTATCTTCTTTTCTTTTGTTTAATTGCATCATCCCCCTTCCCCCTCTCCTGTATGTACAGAAAATTTTGAAAGGGAAGTAAGGTGCAACGAAGAAACAATGTAACTTGAGTATGTATTATTCTATTCAACCTTCAATATTCTCTATACAACTATGTATATCGAATTTATTTTTGGATTTTATTATTATTATTATTATTATTATTATTATTATTATTATTATTATTATTATTATTATTATTATTATTGCTTATCTTTGTCTATTTGCGAATGCGTGTATGTGTGTTTCTTTTCCCCCCTTCCTTGTTGCTTTTTTTCTACTACCCGTGTTTGTGGAACTTTTGAACTACCCTCGATGACGCCGCGTAATTGGAGGAGCTGCGAGAGAAGGGAGCCAAAGTGTTTTTGTGACGATTGTCATGGAGCACTTGGTGTAATAGCTATATTTCGTACTTCTATTTTATTTTATTTTGTCGTTGTTGGTGCTGGTTGGAATTGCGCCTGCATTTTGTAAATGAAGTGAGAAACCCAGAAAAAAGGTCAAGTAGAAATATATATATATATATATATATATATATATATAGTGAGAGAGGAGGGAAGAAAAGAGATTTAGTATCGCGACAATGAGCAAGGAGCAGTCCATTGCCCCGGAGGAGATGCGAGAGTTGCAGGAGGCGACATCACTCTCCGAGGCGCAAATTAATCGGCTCCACAAACGATTTATGATGCTCGACCAGAGCGGCCAGGGCGTCATAACTGCGGAGGCCTTCGGCGCCATCACCTCTGTCGCCTCGAACCCTCTCCTCGGGCGCGTGCTGGCAGTGCTGGATACAAACGGCGACGGGAAAATTGATTTTCCAAAGTTTGCAAGGGCGCTGGCGATCTTTTCCCCGCAAACCGACAAGAGGGAGAAACTTCGCTTCACCTACAAGATGTACGACGTCGATGGCGACGACAAGATCAGCAACAAGGACCTGTTTGAGACACTGAAGATTATGGTAGGTACAAATCTAACGGGGGTTCAGCTGCAGCAAATCGTTGATAAAACATTTATTGAGGTGGACCTGAACCGAGATGGGTACATTACATTTGACGAGTTTGAGAAGTTGTTACTCTTGAGTAATTTTGGTGATCAACTTAATCTCTCGATTTAGTTGATGAATGTGCACATGCGACAATCCTGTTTTTTTTTTTCTGTGTCTGTGTGACGCTCTTCGCTCCCTTTTCTTCCCATATGAAATTTTCATTGCTCACAGTTCACATGCATGTGTGCGTGTGTGACCTAGTACTGCGTCTTGTTGGAGAATTTACATCAGTAAAAAAAGAGTGGGTTCCAAGACATATTGGAAAGGATAGTGAGTAGGATTGTATCTCTGCTGGGTGTGAGATGTCTCACAACAAGACCCGCAAGATGGTGTTGATGAATAAGAGTCTGTTGTTGTTGTTTTCGTGGTGCTTATTTATGAATTTATTTTCTTAGTACAACTGTATTCCCTTCTTTTTCTTTTTCTTTCTCTGTATGTGTTCATGTGCGCATGGGGGTCCAAAGTACATAAGAAAAATTAAGAAAGTGGCACACTTATAATCTCACTTCGTCCCACCACTCTCTTTTCCTTTTGTGTTGTTTTGACTGATAATGCTGCGCACCAGCGAACCTCTTTTCAAAAAAGGCTGGACGCATAACCCGGGGCGTACAAGGCGTGGAGGGAAAAATCTTGCATGGCGGCCAAAGATATCAGAGCGTGTTTTGGATCGATTTGTTCCCCTCAATCTCGCATTTCCGCGGCGTCATCCGAATGGGTGGCATGAACTTCAGTTTAATTTGTTAGGGTACACGAAGTGGCCGAAAGAGATTGGGTTCTACAACGCTGGCGACAACTTTGAATTGACACCAGAGACCATGTACCGACTCTACGTAAAGAATTGTGGCGAGGCCTTCTGGACGCGACTTCATAATGAGAAAGTAGTTGTGCATTTGCTACCGAAGGTAGAAACTGAGCCCAAGAAGTATATGGAACAAGTCAATCATATATTTCGTCACCATATTAAACGGTTTGGATCGGATCATTACATCTACAACGCAGTGATGCAGGCGTCAGCCTTCGCAAAGGATTTATCACGCTGTGAAGAACTGTTAGCCGAAATGCGAACTATTGGGTTGGAGCCAAATGCACAGACATACGTAAACATGATGTTGGCAGTTAGTTTGGCTGGCGCTCCCCGTGAAAAGGCAGAGTCATATTTTCGAGAGGGCATAAAGACGGGCGCATTAAGCGCAGTTATGCGACTTGATACGGAATTTCAAATGTGGATGGATCAGCTAGAACGATTGGGCTCCTTCACAGGAAAGACAGGCTATTTGTCGGTGAATGATGAGGGCGCAAAGCCAATGCCTTCTGATATGTGGGCACTGTGGGGATGGCACCGCACAGAACCAAAGTTTATTAGTCGGAAGCAAATGATAGAAGAACAAGTTCGGAATCGTGTGCGCAGTGGCAGAGAACTGGTAGGGACTGTCTACTCAAAGGCACGTCGCCAGCCGTGGGCGAGATACAATGGTATGCTTCCGTTTGATTTTAATGGCCCAACGCGCCGTCCCGCAGTTTCTTTTACAGATGCACCTGTTCCTACACACAACAAGGAAATATGTGGGCCTGCCTTTTAGCAATAAAAACACGTGTGTTTTTCATTCTTCTTTTTTTGATTACTTTCTTTCGTTGTTGTTGTCGTGTGTATGCTCTCTGTTTCTATCAGCGAATACACTACAGGAATATTTCTATTTGTAGAGAAAATTTTCTCTCTCTCTCTCTCTCTATATATATATATATATATATATATATATGATTTTGTGATTCTGTTTGTTTGTCAACAAAGAGCGATTGATTTATGCGTGATGTTCATGTATTGTTTTTTTTTTTCGAGACTGTGTATGTTCACAGTGCGTGCTTCCCTGGTTGCTGCCAGGTTGTTTCTTCTTCTTCTTCTTTGCACTTTTAGTACATTTGTGGCTATGAGCGACAACGGACCTATTCGCGTGCGACTTGTCCTCAGCGGCGCCTGTCACCCGGCGTACTCCGGCCGGCAGCTGCAGCTGGAGGTGCCGCTCGTGCAGGAGAACGGCGCTCCCACGACCACGGCGGACCTGAAGTCGCAGATACGGAAGGAGTGGCCAAGTGATCTCCCGGAGATGCAAGAAAGCATCAACACTGTGGGCATGAAGATCCTGCGAACGGGGAACCTTCTCTCGGATGCCACGAAGCTGCAGACCATTCTGTCCGCCACCGAGGCGCGCGACTGTAGTGTTAAGACAGAAGCGGCAACCCGCAACGGGGACGAGCCGAGGTTTTTGCTCATGCATTTGGTCTTTCAAAGAGACAGCAACTTGTCAAAGAACGACAAGGATGGTAGCCAGACAACGGCGTCCCGACGAAAAGAGACTGGCAGAAACGACAGTTGTTGCTGTGCAGCTGTGTGAAGGTGTGTGACTCCAATCCTCCTCCTCCTCATCCCCATCTCAGATGCAGACTATTATGCTCCTTTTGTACATTGAAGAACTTGGATAAATGAGCAAAACAGGTGGTGAATGAATCAAATGTTTAAAAAGCAGAAAAGAAGAATAGTGCAAATAGACCGAAACAGGATATCATCCTTTTCTCTTTCTCTCTGTGTGTGTGTGTGAATTCGTACTTTTTTTTGCTCTCTCTCTCACTCACTCTTTACATATATACATATATATATATATATATATATATATATATGTATGTGGATATAGGGCCATTATTATCATGTTTTGCTTTGTTTCTTTGTACGATGTCTCTGTTTTTTTTGTTAGTGTAATCATTGTGTGCTCTTTTTGTTGTTGTTTCTTGTTATGTTTGATTTCCTCATCCCTGTTATTTATTGCTCTTGGGAAAACAAAGGATTGGATGGTGCTATATAATGCCATTAATAATAATAATAACAGGAGTATTGCAGACGCGCTAGAATGGGATGCGAAAAAAGAAGTGTGTATCTGAGTTTCTGTGCCTGTGGTGTGAGGAGGGAAAGAAGGAGACTTGGGAAAGAAAAGTGTGGGAAGAGTGAATGAATAGAAACTGTACACACTTTCATCATCGTCATCTCTGCCTTTCTGTTTGTCTGACATGACGTGCCACCCTGGTGGTGCTAAGCGCCGCAGGAGGCGTCGGAAAGAATGGAAGAAAGTAATATATATATATATATATATACATTTAAGAAACTCACATGTTTCTGCGCTCTGTCTACAGGAGAGATATGTGGGAAGAGGAGACAAAGAATACACCAAGCATTGCGGTCCAAGAAAATGAGCAGAATGAAACAACGGGTGTGCGAGGATCGAGGGTGGGGAAAACAAACAAAAAAGCGAGAGAGGTTAGGATCAGGTGAGATATGTAGTGAAATTAAAGTAGAAAAGTAATGAATTTTGCCTTTTTTTTGTTTGGGGAATTCCCCCTTTTTTTCCTTTGAGCAAGCGGAAGAGGCATACAAGAGGTATGAGCTCTTTGTGGTGTATTATTCCCCCATGTTTTTCTTTATCCTTCTTCACCCCACACCTCTCTGCTTATGACTGTGTTTCCGTCCGCTTCCCCCTCGTGTCGTAAGAATTGTTCTTTTTCTTTTTGTTTTTTTTTACCTCTGCCCTCTCCTTTTCCTTTTTATTCACTGCTGTATTTTGTGTGCCTTTCTTCCGGTGCCGGAGTTCCTTCCGTCCCTTCCCGAGGGCAGATGGAGACGGTCTCGGAATCGTCCGACTCCGACGGGGCGCCCGTCACGGCGGCCGAGAAGCGGGAGATGTTGGACGCACTCGCGCTCATGATCGCCTCGACGATTGACGGCGCCGTCACCGCCGACGTCCACGAGGCGCTCGCGTCTGCGGGAAACGAGCTGGCGGAGTGGCGGACGGTCGTCCAGCGCCGGACGGAGGCGCGGCGTCAAGGCGGCGACTGCGCCCCCGCCGGGCCGGGGAAGATGATGAAAACGACAACAACGTGGGAGTGCCCAAAGTGCGGGGCGTCGCAGGACATCGTGGATGCAAGGAAGTCTCTGAGGCGCAGTAGTACATCCCCCACCGTGAAGATGTTGTCTGGCACCTCTCCCCCAACTATTTGCCGTGCATGCGAAGAACAAAGTCTAAAGAATGAGCCAACCCTTGAAGGCATCAGCAAGAAGAGAGTCAAGTAAAGAGGAGGCAGAAATATGCTTCAGGAAGATGAGAAGTGAAGCCTTTCTTGATGGATGTTTATACACACCACGACATGTATTTTGTTTCTGGGTATGATGCAGTAACTACTTTGTCAGTCATCCGACAGTGTAGACTGTCGTAATATTATTGCTGTTGTTGCCCAAAGAGGCTACAAGTGACGCTGAATGAATCTATAGCACATTCACACCCATACATACCATCACCGTTCTGCTCATATCAGAGGAGTGGAGAAAGAAACTGCTTGGTATTTGTAGATAGATATCTAATAGATGTGTTTCAGTTTCGGTGGCAATTACGTGTGTCTGTCCTGTTCTGTCTCTTTGTTTTGTTGTTTGTGTAGTCTTGTGTTTACCACAAGCCGTAACAAAGTATTGCATAGGAGGAAATGACAAGGATCTCTACTAAAAATTCTGCTGTTGTTATATTCCTGTGTTGCTTTTTTATATTATCTCTCTGTGTCTTTTTTTCCTTTTGCGCGGATTCGCATATGAATACGGATTGTTATATATATACTTGTGTCTTTGTTTTGTATGTAAATTGTTGTTTCGTCTTTCTTATTGGCCATTTATCGCTCTCCGCTCTCCTCTTTTTCCTTTTTTTTTCTTGCAACACCATAAAGTATATAATATCAATATCTATCCGTGTATATAAAGGTATTTTTATACCATAGTTTTTTTCTATTAGTCTAATTTTCTGGGTATATACACATCATTGTGCGTTTGTATCTGCATAGATACATTTATTTATTTTTCCGTGAGCATATATTTATATTTATACAAAGCAATATAGGAGAGTGGGGGTGTGAAAGAAAAGGATAGTTGATATCAAGCAAAAAAAAATAGTTGTTTGGTGGTAACTATGAGCTTGAGTTCGTCAGTAGAGTCATCTGTTGACTCGATCATTTCATGGTGCAGCAGTAATGGGGAGGCGCTCTTGGTGAAGCGAACGACGGGGCCTCCCAAGGAGGAGCCACACGTGAACCACCTCCCCATTGAGATTCTGCAGCGTATCTTTATGAATGTAATTGAGGATGATAATTGTGATTTCTCCTGGATTGGTGTACTCTCAAGTGTTTGCTGGCGGTGGCGTTACGCCTGTCAGCACGCCGTCATGTGGGAATTTGTGGCCAAAAAAATATTTGTTGTGTATCCATTGATACAGCGACTTAACACTGCACCATTGAATCAGTCTGATTTCCAATTTCTAAACAGTATGCGGCGATTGGGAGCCCCTGAGCAATTTATTGTACAACATGACACAATGAAGCCTCTCATTGCACCGAGCAGTAGAACGGTCCGAGAGGCCATGACGGAAGTAAAGCGTTATTTGCAAAGTCGGAGTTACTACGAGTATGTAAAGCGGCGTCGTGTTTTTGTATTACAGATGTTTCTGTCATGGGCGCTTCTGTCGTTTACGTTGTTTCTGGGTATTACTGTATGCTCGGCAGAGGGTGTTAGTTTAGGTATGTTATGCACATCATCTACGGCTTTCTTCTTTTTGTGGCTAACCTATTTATTTATTATTACCATCGTTGTTGCAAATGTGGTGATGGAGACACATTTTGAACCTAAGCCTCTTTTTTGTCGTTTGAGGAAAAATAAACCCCTTATCGTTCGCTCTGCTGTTGCGATTATGGTAGGTATTGCCTGTGTTGCGTTCCCAACACTACTTGTCCAAATTAATTTTGAACGTGAAGAACGTTTTCCATGGCTATTATGCGGTATTACGCCTATTATTTCACTATGTATGTGGCAGTTGTATGTTCTGCTCTCCTATATTGCACCGGATGTGAAGCAGCAACTTCATGAACAGCGAACTGGACTTAGACCCAAGGCAATTATGACGTTTTTATTTGTTAACATTCCTTATGCCTATCCTGTATTGTTTGCAGGGACTATATTTTGCGTATTCCAATACTTAGAATATGGTGGACGCATGTATGTGCTACTAGCCGCTATACCAGTGCTTACTAGTCTTGTCGTGCTGACTCTACTGTTTTTGTTGGATTTTTGTCTTACACAACGTGCAAGAGACTTCATCACGGGCATGGGCTTGTTTCTGGTGATGCTTTTTCCACTGTTGCTGATGTGGAGGGACTTCCGCGGGCTCAGTCTTCTTCCCGTCGCCACCGCATCATTTCTCTTCTTTCTCACCCATCTGAGGTTGGTGGCCTCAAGGGCCCTCCAGGAGCTCATTGACGGGGCACTCGGCTACAGAAACATGAGACGGATCCACTGAGGCAGTGTACAACTATACATGAAAGGATGTGACTTCCAGGTGGGGGAAGTGGTGGTATAGGGTGGGGAAGTAGGAGAGAAACCTTTGTGTTTTTTGGGTTCTTTTTTTACGTCTGTTTTTTTTCTTGCCACTATCTCTTTCCCCTTTTTTGCTGTTCTTTTTTTTTTCTTTGCGTTGATGCTCCCAATATATATATTACTTCTTGTTTTATGTGTATTGTTGCTGTTATTGGTTGAAAGTGGTGAGGTTCTTTTCCCATATTTTCGCTAATCATGTGAATACATCTCTGTCTCAGCTCTTCATTGTGACACCGCGACTCAGGTTGACCCCCAAAAAAGTATATTATCCCGGCGGCAATGGTTGTGACAAAAGGAGCGGGAAGAAAGAGAGAAAAAGAATGGTAATATTAACCAAATGAATTAGCCTAGAAGAAGGAAAGCGAAATATGAACAGAAGAAAAGGGAGACGTGAGTGTTTTTTTCTTCTTTGTTTTTGTCCTTCTCTTTCTTTCCCCTGTTTTTGTTGTTGTTTACATAGGTATCTGTGTCTCGGTGTGTGGGTGTCTGAATTCTTTCTCTTCAGTGTGTTTTGATATCTTGGAGGATGATGAGGGGTGGTGTGTTTCGCGAAGGAGATCTTGAAGAATGTTGTTTGTTTCTCTATCTTTTCCTTTTAGATCTTTTTCTTCTTTTTTTTTTCTGGTTTTATTTTACGTATTAGTTTTTTCCCCAATGGACGAGAGCATCATTAAGGTGCCGTTCTACACAACAACATCTGCGTGGCGGAAGCAGGCGCAGTTGCAGGGCCTTCTGCGCAATCACCACAGTGTCATAGCAAACAGTGGTCTTCTTGCGGCCCCTGGCACAGTCTTCAGTACCGCGCGTTTATCGCTGCACAACAGTGAAAACGTACTTGCGTTGGGTCTGAATCCGCTGGGCGTGGGTGGAAGTGTCGGACTGATGTCTATTGAGGGTCGCGAGCCAACTCTTGAGGGAGCAACAAACATGAGGTGGTTGGATTTGCCGCCGGATGTCTGTGTGAGTGGTATCGATTGGTGTGATGAACATCTTCTTGTAGGAAGCACACGGGGTCGTGTTTTTGTTGCAAAGGCCGGCCCATACAGTGTGGATGAAAGCAGTGGCACGTTGAACCCTAGTGTGTGTTTGGTGTCGGGTGACATGCAGCCCATGGTTGGGGATATTATTGTTGCGCCAAGTAGTCACGCGGTGTCAACGCTTGTGCGAAGTGTAAAGTGTAATGTGGATGTGAAGTCCTCCAGTGTTGTGGCGGTGGTTGATAGTCGTGCTATGATATGGGATCTGGAAGGGGATGTTTCTCCTGTGCATGCATGGACTCCCAGCGTGGGCACAAAAACAAAGGGAACCAATCAGCATGATATCCTTCTTTTTGCTCAGTGGGCCCCACGTAGTGATTCTGTTGTTCTTACAGGCAGCTACGATGGAGATTTGTTACTTTCAGACGTGCGAGCAAATCACTCTGGTACGGGCGGTAGTCTGTCGCTGCCTATGCGCCGTAGATGTATGGTTCGGTGTGCAGATTTCAACACATTGTTACCATTTGTGGTGGCCGCAGCCTCGTCAGATGGTACGATTTCTGTATTTGATTGCAGGTTTCCTGATCACGCAATGCGCACCATTTCATCTCTTCAGGGAGATGTGGCTTCTTTGCGATGGCTGAGATTGCACTCAGATCTCTTGGCAACAGGCGGTATTGATGGTACAGTTGCATTGTGGAATTTGCGTTTTCCCCCAACGTACTGTGTTGGACGTGCGCAGTACAAATACCCCGTAGTTGATCTCGCTGCAACTGTGTTTTCTGTAGAACAACGTCTGCTTGGTATAACAAGCGGTGGTGAGCTGACTTTGACTGGACTTGCATATCCGGCATTGGCAGCCTTGGCCTCATCGGTGTCCTCTCGTGTAGATTCACAACAAGCGACTGCTGGTGAAGATATACCACACTTGCGGGAGCGTGAGAGTCAAGGTGAAGGTCTCCTTTACGCAAGACGCCTGCAAGAGGCATATGAAGTTATTACAGATTGCGCTATGGAGCGATTTATGCGCAAGGATACAGGAGTGGCAATGGGGTTTGTTGGCCTTACAGATGTCATGGTGATACCAAAGTTTGACTACAAGGAGATGATTGAGGAGAAGTCGGGGCGTCTGTTTGCAATAGAGGAGAAATCGTACACACAGGCCTTGGAGACATTTGATGATTTGCTCACACGTTCAAGTGAACGACTCTGCATGACGCTACCAATGAGTAAAGTTCGGGATCTTAAGCGACCGAATTCTGAAGATCTCAAGAAATTAGAGGCACTGCGGCTAAACTTATTACTTCAGCGCGTTCTTCACACAGGTGACCCTGAAACTGTCATCAATGGAGTTCAGCTCTTCGCCGCCAATGCAGGGAATCTTGAACTCGTGGATACAGATACTGCATGTAGTATTGCTTCTATGCTATTGAGAGAAAATTATACGGAAGGAGAAAAGTTTGTGCGGGCGTTTTTATCTCTCTTAATTCAGCAAGATGGTACTGTCCTTGCCCGTACATTGACGCGCCGTCTCTTAATTGTTGTTCAGGAGCCCCTCATGACGGACGGTCTTCCGTCGCGACAGGCGAAGCGGCGTGAGGAGCGATTTCTTCGCAATTTAATGGAGGCACAGGAAGCCATTCAGGTGCAGTTGACCATATTGAGCATGGGTATAGAAAAGTACCAGCAGGTTATAGCCACAGTGAATAGTTACCAGAAGTCGTGCTTGGAAAAGGGGGAGAGTGGAATTTTTGGTTGGCTAGCGAAGAGACCTCTTTTTCTTTTTTTGCACTCTCTGACTGCGGATTCCAATTATGCAACCTTCCTTTGGGCTTGTGTGCAACTCATTGAGGCCTTCGCAAAGTGCCCAGGGGCCCGTCAGGTGGAGGCGCTTCTCTTTAGCACTGTTGACCGCATTCACAGTGCTGCAAAACACATCCAGAACGAGTTGCATCAGGCCTCCGAAACGTCCCGTTTTTCGCTGCCCCTCCTGCGAACGGTGGGAACGACGCTTCAGAACGCGGAGGAGTTCCTCGTCGTGCTCCTCCGTGTTCAGCTGGAGTGTGAGAATGTGGCAATTGAGAGCGGCATGTCGGAGATACCGCCCGTCATGGGACGCATCTTTGACATTCTCAGCACATCCTCCTCCGACCTTCTGCAGACATGGGAAAAACTTCTTGAAAAATTGGGGGAATGCAGCCTGCGGGATCTTGTGCGGAAGTGCTGCCTCACAGTGGTGCGAAATTTCTCCTATCAGATTGAGGATCTTATGGCGGTGTCAGCCAAAAAAGAAGATGATGAAATGCTAAATGAAATTCTGGATACATGCTACGACTTTCTCGACGCAGTCGCCAAGGACAATGAGGAATAATTATTCTCATGTATTACTTTGTATGTATTTTCCATTTGTTTGTTTTCTTGTTCTTTTTTTTTTTTGTAGCTTGTGCACGTGCGTCATACTCCTCTCTGTGTCTTCTTGTCGATGGTTTTTATTTTTTCTTTGTTTGGTTTTATTATTTCTTCTGACAAGAGCAGAGTGATTAGCGGGCGGAGCAGAGGAGGTGCAAAGCAGCTGTAGACTCTCTGAGGAGGTAGAAACCCCACCACTCCAAAGAACAAAAATAAAAATAGAAAGAAAGAAAGAAAAAGGACATTATACCTGGACGTGATGAGGAAGTCCTTGTGTGTACCACTCGCTTCATTTGGTTCTTGCGCCCGTCTCTGTGCGACATCCTCCACATCATCGTCGACGCAGACAGGAGGAGGAGAAGGAGGACGCTTCAGGCCCTCGCCGGGTGCCGGCAGTAGTTCCAAAGCCCCGCAGCAGCGGCAGGCGAACCCGTACAAGTCGTGGGAGCACATGAATCACAAATGGCTCATCATGATGTGCGTTGGCTGCCTTGCGGGCGGCATCGCTGCCGGCCAGGTGGTGGACGTGGACGAGAGCGCGCTGCGTCCGCCCTTCGCGAAGGACGCTGTGCTCGCAGACATCAACAAGACGTTCGAGTTCCGCCCCGATTTGGCGGCCACAAGCATCCGCGTCGCTTTCATTCTCGCAGCCCGCCGCGCGGGGTTCGCCACGGAGAACATCGACGAGTCCTGCGCGGCGGTGAGCGGGCTGGAGGACATCGCCGGCGTGCTGCGCCACCTCTCCACCGTCCACGGCCTCTCGATGGAGGACGCCGCGTCTCTCTTGGCGCTCGCAGCGGTGAAGTTCCTGAAGGGACCCTGCGACGTCATCGACGCGACGTGGCGGTGGGGCCGAAACGACACGGACGTCGCGCCGACGCGAAAGAAACATTTGGTGGACGGCAGCTCCAGCCTCATCCCCCTGCCAATAATTCTTGAGGGGCTCGGGGGCCTCACGGACGCAGAGTGCGTCGCCCTTATGGCGTGCCACAGCGTGGGGGAGTTTCACGAGCACGTCAGCGGCATTGATGCTGTGTCGCACATTGGGAGTCACTACAAACTAAGCAATGAGTATTATAAATTCCTTTTGGAAAACGAAAACCGCTTCTTCAACCTTGAGGTGCCTCGAACAGAGGAGAACAAGGTCATTCAACATCTTCCAAAAGACTTTGTTTGTGTTTACGCACAAAAGGGTAAGAAGCAAACGAAAAAGCAGTGTGTCTTCAATCAACGTGAGGTGGACGCCATACTTAAGAATAAAGCATGGCGCAAGTTGGCGGAACAATATGCGAAGGATGAGGCTGCGTGGGCTGCGGTGTTTCAGTCTGCTTTTGTAAAGATGATAGAGTGCCATTTTAAACGGCTACGCCCGTACAGCACCGACCCCGCCCAGTAAAATCATTTAACATACGATGATTGTTGTGGTGATGCTTAGAAGAGACGGATGCACATATGTAAGAGGGAGAGATTGTGGGTGTGCGTCTGGGTGTCTGGGTGGGGGTTGGCGTTGCTTCTCGAATTTACCGCGATGAGATGAAACGTTGCAGTTAATATTAGTGTGAGCTTCAATACATATATCGGCGTGTGTACGCATATACAATAATAATCATTCTATGGTGGGTTTCTCGGATGGGAGGTGTGTACACATTTGTCTGTCTGTGCGTGGTTCGTTTCTGCTTGACCATTGCTTTTTTTGAACAATTGAACTTTTGATTTTGCGGTTGTCTCCAGAAACAGACAAACAAAAAATCTTCTCTTCTTTTCTATTGACATTTATTGTTGCTTTATTATTATTATTATTATTATTATTAATATTATTATTATTATCATTTCTCATTATGATGAGATGCCTGGACGTGAGTTGCCTTCACGCACAGGCAGTGCAAGGGAGCGATGTAGACCCCCCGGTACCCCGTACAACGCGGCCTCGGCCGTGGTTTCCTCGCAGCAGCGGGTGGCTGCGCAGAGAGAAATGCCCCCAAGGAAGAGGGAGCCGAAACAAGTGCAGCCACAGGCTCCTCCCGTCCATGCATGTGAAAACTGCATCGGGATGCTGCACTCCACGCAGAAGGTTCGCGATGCGCTGGGAGCCGTGCTGGCGAACGCTAGAATGATATTTCTGGATGACACGCTGCACCATCAGATGGACGACGAGCGGTGGATTCGTGTGCTGCGGGCGGTTGGCGAGGACAAGTCGAAGTACTACGCGAGGACTGTTGTCGTGAGCAACCCCAAGGGCGACATGGAATCCAAATGATTTTTTTTTTGTGGGAGCAGAGATATCTATAGAAAGGGAAAACCAAATGACAAAGAAAAAAAAAGAAGTTGAGTTTCTCTTTAGATCTTCATTTGAGTAATAAATTCTTACAGAAATGTTTCAACCAGTTCACTTTTTGTCCATTTTTTATTTGCTTCATTTTCTTCTTTTCGTGTGAAGGAGGGACTGCACACGTCCCATATATATTTATGGATCGCATGAGCAAATCAAAGGGGGGGGGGTAGGAAGGACACACATTCGAAGAATCATAAATCGCCCAATTTTTTTTTTTCGTTCTCTTTTTCTCTCTTTCTTTTTTTCCATTTCTTGTTCTTGTAAACACAAAGAGACGGAAATAAACAGGTAAACTTTACGACGCATAGTTACACAAGATAGAGATACATATATAGCTCCAAACGTTCCTGCATTCTTCTACAAGCAGACATGACAGAAGCGTATGTGGAGAAAACACAAAAAGAACTTGGTGCAATTATTTCTTCGCCAAAGTTGACTGAAAAGCTTCTTTCAAAGCCCCCTTTTCGTTTTTTGCATGACATCGTCACAAACTTTATTAGCGCAACGGGGTTTCCACAGGGTCTTTTCCCCGACGAGTTACTCGACAGCAACAACGTGACGGACAAGGCGAAGAAAATTGAATTTCTGACTCTACTCATAGCGGGTGTGGAGGCGGCAACAGGAACGAAGACCACGGCAAATCCGTCAAAGATCGTCGCGGGACATGAGGCAGATCACACAAATGCGCTGCTGCAGCAACTTGCATCCTGTGCTGCGCTCTCACCCGGTAAGAAGGCCGCCGCTGTGCAAAAAGTAAAAGGGGGCGGTGAGGGGGAACAGCCAAGCGCAGCAAGGAAATCATCCCGTAAGGAGGATGAGGAAAAAGCGGAAAAAGAAAGACAGGAGAAGGAGCAACAACAACAGCAGCAGCAGCAAAAAGATGAAGAACGTCGCAAGAGGAAGGAGGAAGCAAAGAAACATGAACAGGAAGCCAGTGCTGCTGCCGCTGCCGCTGAAATAACTAAGAGGCACGGGACGGACGAAAAGAAGAAACGGAGGGAAGATGAGGCTCCCGCTCCATCAGGGGAGACAAACGAGGCAGAGAGACGAAAACCACAAGAAGAGGAGGCGAGAAGAAGTAGCAAGCAACGCAAAGGTGATGATGGACATGGGGCGAGGCATGAAGAGGGAGGAGAAGGTAAAAGAAAGGGTGGAGAGACGTTGGAGGATAAAACACCCAAGACAGAGGATGATGAACGTCGCAAGCGACATGAGGAAAGACGACGCCGCGAAAAGGAGGCGGCAGCTGCAGGGGCAGAGAAGGAAGACTCTTTAGGAAACACTGAAAAGACAGTGGCTCTCTCACGCACTGCACGTTCAGAACAGCGTTCTTCATCTACGAATGCCACCGCGACTACAACTTCCACAACAACTGCCGCGGGGAAGGCACCGCCACGCACGAAACCGACGCATGAAGTTATGGACGACACCCAGGTGAGTGCTACTCCAGTTCCTGGGGTTATTCAGGAGAGCAAGAGCAAGAAAAACAAGACAGCACAAGATGCTGTGGATGAGAATGAATGGATGCGGGTTGCTGAACAACAGGAGGCAAAACCAGTAACGACTGGTGGTGGTATTAATACAGGTGGGGCAAATGAGGGAGAAGCGAAAGGGTACTTGGGACAGCAGGCGCTGAAAGCAAAGCGAGACCAGGAGGAGGAAGCAGCTCGTCGTGCAGAGGAGGCAAAAGCAAGCGCTCTTCAAGGAGGGGGTGGTGGTGGTATTATTATCCACAGCTCAAAGGGCGGCAAATCCGGCTCGACGATGGCAGAGGGCGAGCTCAGTAAGCTGCGAGAACAATTACAGCTGCTAACAAAGGCCTCCAACCCGTTGGGTAAATTGCTAGAAGCGATCTATGACGACATAGACACTATGGGAAGGGAGCTGGAGATGTGGCGGTCTGAGGCGCGGAGCCAGGCACTGGCAGCGGCGGATGCCAAACGACAGACTATGGAGAGCTTGCAGGAGGTGCACGCCCAACTGCAGAACTTGGAGGACGCCATCAACGATCAAATTCTTAAGACGCACAACATCCGCCGCAATGTCATTAACAACGACAATGCTGTTGCAGGTATGGTCCGTATGATTGTTAGCCCTGATATTGGAAGGTGATAGAATTGTCCTTCCCTCTCCCTCCTCCTCCTCCTCCTTTTTTTTTTCACACATATGGCTTTTGTAGAGAGGTAGAGTAAGGAATGGAGTGAGGGAGAGGGAGAGGGAGAGGGAGAGGGAGAGGGAGAGGGAGAGGGAGAGGGAGAGGGAGAGGGAGAGGGAGAGAGAAAAAACAACAACAGCAAAAAAAAAAGAAGAGGCGAATGCCCGTCTCTCCCCATCAAATGGAAAAAAGAGAGGGAGAGAAATAAAGAGGGAAAAGAAGAAGATGAAGAAATGAGTGTTATTTTCCTCCTTAATTTGACCCTCTTCTGGGTGTGTGTGCTCTGCTACTATTATTATTACTGCTCTTTGTTTTCTCTTGGGGTTTTATTTTTCTTTCTTAATTCTTTTTTTCTTGTTGTTTGCTTTTTCCCCCTTTTTTCACTCTCTCTCTCTCTCTCTATATATATATATATATATGTCTGTGTGTAGGTGTTTGTGTTCATGAATATTTCTCCACTCGGAAAATGTACATCTGCAGGTGCCTTGTTTTTTTCCTTTTCTCGTTCTCTCCTTTTTTATTTCATCCCCCTATTATCGAGGAGCTCATGCATCCCCGTCACACCTCCGCTTCTCTCACCAATCTTCATGTGCAAATTCTTCACTTTTTCTTTTCTTCCTTCTTTTTTAAATCTTTTACGACTTGTGTGCGTGAGTGTTGTTAGCGTGGAGGAAACCTCTACAACTAAAATAACGAAGTGAAAGAAAGAGCGAAAATAAAACAAAAATAGAGGGAAACTACCCTGTCATTTCTTCCTTCTTTCTATCCATTCAGAAGAAGGGAAAGAGCACGCACGTGCACACACACGCACACACACACACAAGTAGGAGGAAAGAAACGAAGAAAAAAAAAGCTGAGGGGGTAATAATCGTTGGGGGAAAATAAAAGGGGGAAAAGCAAACAAGTAAAAGAAAATAAAAAAACTAAGTCCATCTATATATCTAAGTCTATCTATCTGTGTGTATATATAGAGATATTTATTGCTTTTTAGTATGGAGAATTACATTCCGATTCGGATGCTAGGTAAAGGCAGCTTTGGCTCCGCCTGGCTTGTGCAAAGACGCAGTGACAAGGCAAATTTTGTTGCAAAGGAAGTGCGTCTTGCTGGGATGAAGCCTGCAGAGCGGGATAGCGCGAAGCGCGAGATTGATGTGCTCCGAACCCTGAACCACCCCAACATTACACGTTACGTAGACCATTATGAAAGAAATGGAGCGCTTTACATTGTGATGGAGTATGCAAACGGTGGTGATCTTTATACAAAGATTAAACAGCAGAAGGGGGCTCGCTTCTCGGAGAAGGAGATCCTGCATTACTTTTCCCAACTTTGTCTCGCGCTTCTTCATTTGCATGAACATCACATTTTGCATCGAGATCTCAAGACGCAAAATGTTTTTATAACGAAAGACGGAGTGATAAAGTTAGGGGATTTTGGCATTAGCACAATCCTACGGAATACATTTGAGCTAAAGCGGACGGTGTGTGGAACGCCGTACTACTTCTCTCCGGAACTTTGTCTCAATAAGCCGTACAATAATAAAAGTGATGTATGGGCATTGGGTTGTATTTTGTACGAGCTCACAACACTCACCCATGCCTTTGACGGAAGCAACATGAAAACACTTGTGCAGAAAATTTTAAAAGGTGTTTACCCTCCCATTCACCCTAGCTACTCCTCCAACCTCTCCAAGTTGATCTCGGCCATGCTTCAAATTGACCCAAGAATGCGTCCGAATGTTGGCCAAATTATCGTCCTTCCATACATCCGTGAGTCTCTATCGAATTTGCAGAGAGCAGTGGAGGCTGCCCACTACGATCACAAGCCCTGCGGCCCCTCAGAGGAAAAGGAGGAGCAGCGCGACCGCACCCCGCAGTCCGACGCCGTGCGACTGGCGGACGAGAAGCGGAAGGAGGAGCAGGCGAAGGAGATGCGGCTGGCGAAGGAGCGGCAGCAGCTGCAGCAGCAAATGGAGCAGAGACGCCGTGAGAACGAGGAGCGGCTGCGGCAACTGCAGGCCCAGCGGCGGCAGGTGGAAATTGAGCAAAATCAGAAAAAGAGGGAGTTGGAGGCACGCGTGCGGGAGCAGCGCCGGATGGTTGAGAAACGGGCCAAGGCGCAGGCACTCATTCATAAACAAAGGGAGGAAGAGTGGGAACGAAATTTACAGGAGCAGGTGGAGGACTACAAGCGCAAGCAACGCGAACAGGAACGTATTGCACGTGAAATGGCAGAGCAGGAGGCTCTTCGTGAACGATTATTCAAAAACAATAACGGCGACCCTCGTCATCCTTCTCCTCCTCGATGCCAGAATAATAATAATAATAATAATAATAATGTATGTCCCGAGAAGCAGGCACCATCAGCTGCTGCTGCTGCGGAGTTGTATCGTGAGATGCGGCGTCAGGCGGCACTGAACAAGCAGCGCATGATGGATGACATGAATGGAATGCACGGGCGTGATGATTACGATGCGGTCAGTATAGGGGAGGGCGGAAGAAAGAAAACCCCGCCCCAGAGCTCACCCGACAATTCTAGGCAGAACCGAATAAATTCGCTGGGTAAGATGGATCCAGGAGAGGCGGAAGAAGTGCGTCGCCAACTGTACTGGCAGATGCGGCGTGAAGCGCAGGAAAATAAACGGCGCGCACTCGGCTTAGACGACGCCTCAGATGCGGCGGTGCCAAAGCCGTCAGCACCACTGCCGCAGTTGCAGCAACCAGCGACACCGCTTGGGCCTCTTCCTCCACACTCTCCACACGAGCCCAAGAGAGAACTGCAACAAACTCAACGACCGTCACCACCGCGGCTGCAGCCACCACAAGGACATGCGCAAGCACCAGCGCCTCAAAAAGTACATCAAATACAACAAGTACATCAAGCACCACCACCGCCGCCACCACAGCAACAACAAAAACAATTAGGGGAAACTGCGAAAGGAGTCCAACCCGTAGTGTATGCGAAGCGAGTGGTGAATATTGGACAACCTCCTGTTTCGAAGCCCCCAGTAGCTAAGGAAAGGAAATGTGTCTCTGCTTCTCCAGATAATGGGACTGCGTTACCTGAGGATGACGGTGCGGGAAGGAAGCGGGATGAAGACTATAGCGCCTTGCATACTGCTATTGATGCCGCATTAACACAGGATCCACAAGTAGCTAATGTGAAGGATTTTAGCGATGAGGCTTTTCCTGATACCGACCCCTCAAAGTTTATGTTAGACGGACAAGCACTTGTATTACCAAATGTTCAGGCAACGGACCCCTTAATGCACCGCATTGAGTCACTTCGCTTATTCCTTGAGATGAAATTAGGCGAGAGCGCGCTGATAGCATCATATCGTCAAATGAATAATATAGCCACAGACGATGATGAAGCAATGCAGCGTGTGGCAGATATGCTACCGGAAGAACAACAGAAATTTATTCCACTGATTGCCCAGCTTATTGTGTGTGAGGACGCATTCAATCGTCAACTTCTGCAATAACGATAAAAGTATGATAGTGGTGCGGGTAGGTGTACTTATTTTCCTCTCTTTCTTTTCGCTTTTTGAAATCACTTGTCTTTTTATTTTTTTATCCACCTTGACGTGCTCCTAGCTAGCTAGCATATGTTTATGAATGCATGTCTCTCTCTCTCTCTCTTTCTTTCTTTCTTTCTTTCTTTCTCTTTCCTTCTTATTGCTGCCTTGTTGTTAGTTAATCCACTTTTTCTTACTTTCTGGGAACCGCTTTATTGCGCAATATATGATGTTTTTCTTTTATGGTAGAAAAAAGGTGAAGGGTGCGTTTTGTGTGCCCCGTAGAGCAATCACCACTGTGCTTTCTTGCGTGGATGACAAGAGAGAGGATGAGAAGTAGAAAACGTTGGGGAGATGGAGAGGACGAAAGGTAGTGAAGTAAATAACACTCCAAAGGAAAACAACAACAACAACAACAAGAAAACCCCGTTAAAATCTGGAGTGACATTAAAAAGGAGAAAACAACAAAGAGAAAAGAGTATATATCCTCTCTTCTCGCTGGTGTTGTTGTTCTTCTTCTTTGGCATTTTCCTTATATTTCACTCTTTTTGTTGTTCTTGTTTTTGTGTGGATGTCGTCCTCGTGCTGGTTTTGTAGCTATGCGATTGAGGAAACAGACACCCACACAAATTACAAAAAAAAAACTGTGTGCGTATGCTTTCGGATTCTTTGTGTACATCTCTCTCTCTTGTTTTCCTTCCATTCTACATGTATGTGTATAGTGGAGGAAATTAATAATAATAATAACAACAACATTATATAAAATAGTATAGAGCTCTACGCCACGCAGTTGTTCTAGTGAAAGTGATGTATCGTAGCATTCCGTGCCTTAGTGGAAAAAAGTACAATGTCGCCGTTGTGGGTGGTGGTCTTGCCGGCTGCCTCATTGCTGGCCGTCTTGCGATGGAGAACTTGGCCACGGTTGTCTTAGAGGAGGGCGACGACATCCGAAAGAAGCCGCGATGGTACCGCGAAATCCCGTGCAGTCTTCTCGCCCACCGCTTTGCGCGGCGCAACTACGAGAGCCACGACAACATCACGGCGCCGCAGCGGACGCACCGCGGGGGAGACGAGACGCAGCGGGTGCCAGTGATGATTCCTACCCCGCGCGTGTTGGGCGGCGGCGGGATTATGGGCGGCCGCTCGTGGAACCTCGGCGACCAGCGCGACTGGGACGGCGCCGGCTGGAGCTTCCGCGACGACCTCCTCCCGCGCGTGCAGCGGCTCGAGAACTTGGAGGACGCGTCACCGCACCGCGGGCGCCGCGGGAAGTTTTTCATCGCCCGCTCTGAGGCGCTCTCGCCGTTCTTCAAGCCGTTCTGCGAGGCCATGTCGAAGGACACCGCACTCACGGGCGGGTTCAATAGGAAGGAATACAGCGTTCGCCCCGGCTGCGGGCGCGCGGAGATATTTTTCGACCCCCGGTCTGGCACGGCGCACACGACGCTGCAGAGTTATCTGATGGACGCCGTCTCGTTGAAGCGGCCATTGGACGTCTTGTGCAACACACGTGTCGTTGGTATCAATGCGGCGGGCGACGATAAAACCGTCGCATCTGGTGTTTCGTACGTTACGTCAAATGGGCAGATGGAGCACGTTGAGGCGGATACCGTCGTCTTGTGTGCAGGAGGAATTGGCACACCGCGGTTGCTGACTTGCTCGCAGGGAACACTTTCTATCGATCCCGCTGTGGGCACAAACTTCTGGGACACACCACAGGTCAAAATGCAGTTTCGAACACGCGATCCACGCACCCACAATTGCTTCATGGAGCCCATTGTTCAAATGTGTCTAGGGCTAAATGTCATGTATGGTAAACCTTTGCATGCCTTGCGCTCGGCCTACGATGACATGATCTGCTATTGGTCTAGTAAAGATGAGCAAACACCGGATGTGAAAATTATTTTTCAGCCATTCACCATGAACAATGACGGCTCTGTACCGGAGGGCGTGGGACACGGGGTACAAATAATCGTCCAGCTTTTGCGTCCCAAGAGCCGTGGCTGCATACACGCAAACGGGACGATTGACCCAAAGTATTTTTCTGACCCAAGTGATGAAGAAGCCCTTAAGAAGGGTGTGGAACGAATAAAGGAGCTGACAAAAATGTTGCCACTGTCAAATCTCTTTACGGAAATGATTGACGAGCGATTTGAATCAGCTGGCATATACGGAGGGGCGTCGTTTCCTGTTTTTGACCCTGCTACATTTCTGGTGAAAAACACAAAGAATGTATACGTGTGTGACGAAAGTCTTCTTCATTCCCCACTGCTGGGCGACTCTCTGCCGTATATACTGGCCCTGGGTGAAAAGTTTTCCGATGAATTCTTGCGAAAACCAGATATGCGTAGCAAGAGCGAAGCTGCAGTGAGCGGATTGAACAAAGCTCGGATTGTTTATTGATGTGTGGATCAATATGGTCGTGCTGGGGATCTCGATCTCTCTGCACACATACATACATACATGCGCACGCTATGTTTTTCGCTTTTCTTTTATGGTTTACCTATTTTGTGCAGGTTTTTGATGCCACTCCTTTTTTCAAGGAAGAAGGAATAATGACGGGAGAGGCAGAAGGAGAATATATATATATATATATATATATATATATATAATTAGCAACAACAAAAGGAAAAAAAAAGGATTCTTCCAATTCTTTATTCTGACTTTGCGATGAGTTTTTCCTGTGGCTCGCCCACTATTATTCTTTTCTTCATTCTTTCTTTCCTTATGTAGACATGGAATATCCAAACGGTTCTCCACTGCCTCGGTACAATGCACATAATCAGTATGTGTATACAGTATTGATGCCAATATTTCTTTCTTTGGGTTGCTTGTTTGAAAAATAAAAAGTAGTTTTACTCTATTCTATGTTTTACTTTTTTTTTTTTCTCTCTTTTTTATTCTTCTCCCTATTCATGTACACACAGGGATTTACAATGCAGGAGGGAAATACAGCAACTTTGCCATCTAACGTAGTGGCAGGAACGCAAGTAAGTGTCTCCGCCCAGGAGTTAATGTCCAGCACAGCGGCGGGCGTCCGCAAGCAGTTCGCGATTCCCAAGCTGGACGAGAAGCAGCTCGAGATGAAGATACAGGAGCCTCAGGGAGCTACGTCCTCGTTTGTTGTTCTAGAGGGAGGTGGGGGCAGTGCTGCAAAGTCGACGGTTCCGTCTACGGCGATGGAGGGGAACTCCATGCCGCTGAACTCAAGCGCGCCGGCGTTTGTCATTGGAGCGGGAAACATGTACGGCGCCGCCAACGTTCTCCCCGTCGATAGTCCGTCCGCGTACATGGCCGCGCTGCAGTGCCAGATGCAGCAGTACGCCGTCTCGCACGCGTCGTCGCCGGAGTCGGACCTGTACCAGACGCAGGCGCTGCTGCGGGTGTGCCCGCGGGAGGTGCTCTTGTGCGTGCTGAACTCGCTCGTGGAGGAGTCGCCGGTGCTCGTGCCGTTCGTGCAGCAGCGCTGCGAAAAGGCGATTTTGCTCTTCCAGCAGCAGCAGCAGCAGCAGCAGCAGGGTGCAATCGGGGGACGCTTCGTGCCCCACGGCGGTAGCCTCACGGCGGGCGGTGGCCAGTGGACGCCGCATGTGGCCGGGAGTAACTACGAGAGCCCTCGTGCCTCTTCCTTTACGAACGGTGCATCGCCGCATGTCGGCAGTAGCCGCAAGGGCCGCGGGAGCAAGGCGCGGGAGGAGGGCGTGTGCAGCGTGCACCACAGCGTACGGTCGATGAACCACCTGCAGTTCAACAAGCAGACGGGGATGTACGAGTGCGTGAGCGGCTTCCACTGCCTCGAGGACGGGGGCTCGGCGGCCGTCACGCCGTCCGACTACAAAAAGAGCACCACCGACAGCCACCACGCCAACCCGAACCCGAGCGTCCCACCGCTGCATCTCTTCAAGATGACGCCCGCACAACCCAGGCAGGCAGGGAAGGGGAAGACCACATTCGGCGAGCACAACGGAGCCCCAAAGACAACGAATGCCGTGACGAACAACGGCAGCAGCGCCAGTAGTAGTAGCCTTCTCCAGAGCAATAATAATAATCACAACAAAAACAATGGTAAGGAGTATGCTGACATTTCCAGCCAAATCGGAGGCAACGACATGATGTGGCACGAGATAAATGAGATGTACACAAAAGAGGACCCCATGGATGGCGGTTCCAGCATGGATACATTGCAAAACATACTACAGAGTGTTCGTGAGTTAGCCGCAAAGGAGGGACAGTGAATGCAATGAAAAAAAAAATAGGAAAAAACAATGAAACAAAAAAAAACAAAAGAAACATTATAAATACCCACATGCATTCAACGTAGACTTATTACTGTTAGAGAAAAAAAGAAAGAAAATGAGAGAAGAAGTCACTTAATTCTCTCGTTATGAGTTTTCCTGCTGTTTCTTTTCATCCTCATCTTCCTCGTATTTCTTTCTTTCTTTTGTCAGTTCTTCGTTCCATGCTGTTACTGGCTTTTCCCCACTTGATATTCTTTTTGCGGCCACGTGACGCGCGTGGAGTGAAGAAAAACTGCAACCAAATAAATTGAACAACAGCAAACATGAAAAAAAAAAGAGTAAAACTTGAAAAATAAAAAGAAAAAATATGATAATAAAACAAAAAAAATTAAAGGAAAATAAACGGGCATCACAAAACAACAGAGGAAACCACATACAATCAGCAATTGGGCAAAAACGGAGGATGCCAAGCACAGATGTAAGCAAATACAAACTACCGAAAGATACCCGCAAGAAAAATAAAAAGAGGAAAACTGCATCTATTTATTATTTTTACATGCTTACAGTCGCAAGAGGGGGAAAAAATGGGTAGAATTAAGACCACAGAATATTCCTCTTGGTGTGTACAGCTTGGATGAGATAAATAAATATAAATAAAGAGTCATGGATGTGTAGTTCAGAGGGAGGAGGGAAGGAGAGGAATGTGTGCTATTCGTGATCTTTCTCTCTCTCCACTCTTTTTTTGTCTGCTTTTTTTCTCAGACAAAGGGAAAAGTGATGGAAATTTATATGTAAAGATAAACATACATACATAAATATATGTGTATGGTAAAAAATAAAAATAAGCACGAGGAATTTATAAAATAAAGGACAAAATGGGGAACGAGAAAACAAATACACATCTCACATTTTTTTTGTTTCTTGTTATTTGTTGACATCAGGAAAGCCATAAATAAGACATCTGTGTGTGGTCTGCATGTATGGACAGATGTGGGTCCGTCATGTTTTTAAAAAAAATATTTTCTTATTGTTGTTTTATTCTGTTCTCTGCATATTGAGTGAGTAAATGTGTATATCTCTACCTGATCCCCTGCAGACAGTAAATCAACGGCACACACGTGCTTTTTTTTTTCTTTTTTGTCGTTCTTAGATTTTTTTCCCCCTTGTTGTCCCCCACCCCCTTTTTATTGTTACTATTCTTATTGTATTGTTTTTGTCCCTTCGTGCTTATTATGACACTTACTTCTCTTTCTTTGTGGGTCATTTATGCGGTCGTTCCTCTAATTCCTCATTCCGTTATTCTCTCTGTACCAATTTGTTGTTGTTCTTTGTATGTATATATATATATATATATATATATATATATATATATATATATATATACGCATGTATACGTGTGAATGGAGCATACGTTTATCTTTTCCTTGTTTGTTTGTGTGTTTGGTTTTCATTCGTGCCATTCTGTTTTTTCGTTTAACAATCTTAACGGCTGTTGTTGGTTTTCGTATTGTTTTACGGAACTGTTTTTTTTTTTTTCTGTGTGTTTGTGTGTTTATTTTTATCTCTCTGCGCTGGGAGCCTATTGCGGTGTTCTTGGTGCTGGGAGTCTATATATACATGTATACATGTATCTTTGGGTGATGTTTTTATCTGTTCTTGCTTTCTTTCGCTTGTTAGTTATTTCTTCTCGCCGCCGTTTTTCATTTTGTTTTTTTGTTTTTTTCTCGCGAGTGAGTGGGTGGGTAGGTGTTTGAAGGCGATCACAATAGAAATTATTATTTGCCTGAATTGTGACTCTCCGTTTGGTATGCCCACACGCGAATGTACATACATGTACGTATAAATAAGTATCTATTTGTGTTTTCGTGTCTATGTTGTTTCTCTCTCTCTCGCTCTGTATCTAATGTGCGTATGCATTCATCTGGACGATGATGCGGTAGTGATGGGGAAAAAGAGAAATGAAAGCTCATGTGATGTATTGTAATAATTGAAAGTGAAAAGAATATTAAAAAAAAACAAGAGAATGAAAGAATGAGGGAGATGCATACATACACACACATTTACATATGTTAAAGTTTGTGTATGCCAGTGAATGAATTTATTGAATGCGGTAATAGAGTGTCCTTTTTTGTCTGTTTTTATTGACAACTCCATAAGGAAATGGTTCAAACGAGTTAGCTTATTTATTTTGTTTACACAAGTGTCGAAGGGATTCCGCGGATGCGTATGTTTAAGTGATAACTGTCTTATTTATCGTGCATAAATAAATAAATTTATACAAAGAGAAAAAGTGCACTTCTCTCTCTTTTCTCCACACCACAGCACGTCACACTTTTTTCTTTTCTTCTCTGTACAGTCGCGAGAAATGCCAAAGTGGTAGCGAGCCCCACAAATGTGCGCATGAGTTTAAAAAGAGAGAAGAGAGAGAGAGAGCAGCATGCATACACGCACAGCAGCAGTAACAGACATGAAAAGTTTTTACTACTACCACTCCCTTTTTCCTTATTTTTTTGTATTTACAGACATTTTGTGGGCATGGGCATGCATGAACGTGGGAGAAGAAAGAAGACGGAAAAAAATAAACAGAAAAAAGAGCTCTTTTTTTTTTTTGCAATAAGAAAAGGAATATAAAAGGAAAAACGGAAAGGATTTTAAAAAAAAAGTAGGTATTTTATTTTGGTTCCTGTTTTTCTTTCATTGTTGTTGTTTTTTTCCTACCCAGCATTCCATGGTTCTGCATATGTGCGTCCGTTCCTGTCAAAACTCCTCCTGTTCATGTACATCATGCAGCCGCACACATACATATAGTGATGCAATTTATCTTATCTTTTTATTTCTTTTTACATTTTTTTTTTTTTTGCACTCATACGAGTTGAGGGTTAAACTTTGGACTTTATTCTTTGACGGCCGCGCTTTGCGATGGCAGCACACGACATGCACGAAACTCTGCCCGTCACGCTCTTCCGCTATCCCACCGCTCTCGGCGTTCCCACGGCCGATCCGCACGCCCTCGCGGTTGAGTGCATGCTGCGCTTTGTCGGCGCTCACTTCTTGAGGCGCGACGCCGCTCTGCCGGTCGCAATTGAGGTGCCCGCGAGCAGCTACAGTGGCGGGGCGGCGAAGGGCGGCGCAGGTGCGGGCCGCAATGGCAACGACGACAATAAAACGGTGAAGAAAGACGGGCTTGCAGCGTGCTTTGCCCTCATCGAGGGCAGCGTTGGCCTGGACGCGGAGGTACTCGCGGAGCAGCAGCGGCCCCTCGCGCTGTGTGTGAGGACCCTCGTGGAGAAGTTGCTGCTGCCAGCCCTTGTGTACATCATCCACGGCGACAAGGGGCTCTTCACCCACGCAATCCAGAGAGGCGTCGTGCCGAAAGTGGCTACGTTCTGGCAGCGGCTGCGGGGGAGCTACCGCCACGATGTTCTGCAGCACAGCGGCTGCTGCGGGCGGTACTGCAGCGTCGAGGAGGCGCTTGAGGAGGTGCGGAGCGGACTGCGGGCACTGGAGACAATTCACGCTGCAGGCTCAAAGTCTGCTGGAACATTTTTTCTTGGAACTGAGCGGCCATGTAGTGTTGATGCATTGGCCTATGCGGCGGCTTCATTTTTTTTTCATGCCGATTTTGTTGGCAGTTACGCCCCCTCTGCTCTTGTGGAGATGCAGAGCCAACTGAAGGCGGACTGTCCTTCTCTTATAAAGTACATAGAGCACGTTCGACAGATGTACTTTGAGGAGTATAGTGCCTTTTACACTCTGCGGGCAATTAACGATGGCAGCGGTGCTGGAGCTGCACACACCCAGCAATCACCTGAGGATGAAATGTTTAGGAAGGGGCGGTGGATGACGATCGCGTGGACGGTGGGCTTCTCTATGCTTTACTTTCTTCTTGCGAATGCGAATGTGATTCTAGACACACTCGCCGAGTTGGATGAGGAAGAGGAAGAAGAAGCAGATGACGAAAGGAGAGTAAACGACAATAACAAAAGAGGTGACGGAAAGAAATAACGAGAAAAAGCATAGACAGGAAGGGTGGATTATAAAAAAGTCATGAAATGGGATTCTTTCCTCTTCCTTTCTTGTTTTTTTTTTTAATATGAGAATGAACTCATAATAATGAGCATCTACTGGAAGATGAAACAGCAGCACTGAAAAAAACGAATGTATTTTCATAAATAAAAAGGGGAACGTGTGCACAAAGAAGGGCAGCCAGCAAGAATAGAAAACAAAGGAAGGATGATTGTGTAGGGGCGTGATTGAGAGAGGATCAATGGTAGAGTGTGATACTTGAACGGAAGCTGATGGTGGAGAAGGAAAAGGAAAGTGTTTGCTGTGAAAAGAGTTGCGGTGTGTTTGTGTGGGTGCTGAGGACGGAAGTTTTTTGTGCTGCTTTTATCCCCGGTATATTATGGAGACATGGAAATCACATTTAAAGAGCATGATCTCTGCAAGTATTAAGTAGTGATGGATATGTTTGTATGCATGAATTTCTTTTTGATTCTCCTTCTTTTATTCCCCCCCCCCTTCTTCTTGTTCTTGTTGTTGTTGTCAAAATTCTTTGTTTGATCTGACTAGTAGTAGAAAGGAAGAAAATTTCGTGTAAGGGCTACGAGACATAATTGGGTAGGCAACCATGCAGGGCACCTGGTCGATCCTGAAGAAGAACTGCTCAAACTTTTTCCCCGGGCTTGCGGTGTTCACCAAACAATCGCAAAATGCAGCTGATATCTGGCAGCGGATTTACAATCGCCAACTGAACTACGGGCCTCAGGACTTTGTGGAGCAGAGTGAGACATATTCGCCTGACTACCACAAGCGCTTCCACTCGCAGGAGAAAAACATGTGGGTTGACAAGGAGCTTAGCACGGAGGTCTCGCAGAAGGAAATAGCGGCGCTCATGGCATACAAGCTGGACATGTGGCGCATGGCGCACTGCATGGGCTCCGCGCTCGTGGTGGGCGGCTACGCCCTTCCGCTTGCCCTCTTTTGGCTCGCAAATGACACGTGGGTGCCGTCTTGCTTCAACCGCACTCCGGAGGAAATCAAGGCGTGGCGTCACGCGCAAGATTTGTATCGCTACCGCAGCATTCCGTCATACTTGACAGATACAAAGTGGCACTTTGACTTCCATGCGTATCCCTGGACTGAGATCCAGGAGCGGGCGTGGGATGACTTGTTTGAGAAGAATGATGTTCATCGTGACCCGAAGGTGGTTCGCCATGCAGCGGAGATGTACGATGGATTCATCAAGTTTGAACTTATCCGTCGTAAGTCACTGCGCCACCTCAGCCGCAGTATGAACATTCCCACATTCCCCATGCTCACACGTCTGTGCAACGGTACCCGTGTCCGTGACTACTGGAACCTCGCCTGGAATGAGGACTACATGGTCATCACGCAGAAACTTCACGAAAAGATGTCCGACGAGGAACTCTACGATTACGCCTGGAGGAGATTCTTGGCTCCCTACGACAAAAATCTGACTCGCGAGCAATTGCTGGAGCGGGTGGAGGACTACTACACATTCCTCGGCCCCGAGTTTGTTGAGAAAGGCAAGGCGCCGAATCTTGTGATTCTGACGAACTACGTGATGGGCTACTACAACGACCCCGCGTATTTGGTGGAGGACATCGCGGAGCTCGACAAGAACGACTACGACCACCTGGCGAGCTGGGGGAAGGACGCGTTCCTGCGCCGCTTGGAGTTTGAGAATGGCCCGCTGCGTGATCAGGTGGAGGCACACACCCAGAAACTTCTGGCGGAGCGGGAGGCGACCCAAAAGGCGGCGGCTCCTGCCAAGACGACTGAGTAGGAAAGAAAAAAAAATGTGTATCACTCTGGAAAGGGAGGGATGGAATGGATGCAAAGGGGGAAAAAGAGGGAAAAGGAACATATATATAATATTAAGAAAATGTAGATGTGCACAGCGTGAGGGAAAAAAAAGAATGTCACTCCCTCTTTCTCTCGATGTCTGTGTGTTTCTGTGGGACAGAATTAGGAGAAAAATGAAACTGAATTCATCTTTGCAATAAAATTGAGAATACATGAGGGATAGAGAGAAAGAGAGAGGGTGAGAGCAAAAGGGAGGAAGGAATGAGGAAAAGAAGGAATAAGAAAAAGGAAAAAAGAAGTCATTTAGCACTTATTTTTCTTACTTTTTTTCGTCTTCTCTGTGTTTGTTTTCATGATTGGTGTATAGGAAGACCCCAAAGAAAACAAGAGAGAGAGAGGGAACGGGAGCGATGAAGAAGGATGGAGGAATAAATAAGAAAGATAAAATAAGAAAAGAAAATGAGGCTTTGTCATCAACTTTTTTCTTTTTTCTCTTTCTTATTTATTTCCTTCCTTCCTTCCTTCTTTTTTTCTTGCTTTTCGGGGTGTCTGGTTGATGCAATTGACTTCTGTTGTCGTTGCATTATTAGTGACGGGAGGAGTAGGAGAGTGAGTTGCCATCCGAGAAGAAACACAAAATTCCACGGGAGTGCATGACTCAGGCGAGACGCCGTTGATTATCAGACACGAGGTGGGAGGGGTAGCACGCTGGTCATTTGAGTCTTCTTTTCTCGTCTGGTCTCTTCTTAATTTTTTGTTTTCTTCTTGTGTGTGTGGGTATGGCCTTTATTACTAATTATTATTTAGTATTATGGGCCTTTATTATGTGGTTCTCTCCATTTCTTGTACTTTTCGATGTATTCATCCACATGCGACTTGACTCTCTCTCTCTCTCTCTCTTTTATTTTCCGTTCTCTTTTATAGCTGCACAGTTGAAGACATGGGCGGTTTCTGCTGCCGCTGCGTTAAACGAAAACCATCCGATTTACCAGAAAAATATGAAGAAAAACGCTCCTTCACAGATATTACATGCACGGTTTTGTTCATTATCGTTTGGGTTGGTTTTATATTGCTCGGAATCGTGGCGATTCAGAAGGGCAATTTTAATGGTCTGTATCAAGTGGACTATCTCGGATATCAGTGCGGGGGCGACAAGAAGCCAGCGAATTTTTCGGATTTTATTCCAGATGGTGCGCCCTTTCAAAGTAAGTTGTGGGAAGAAAACAAATTTCTCTGGTACCCATTGCCTCTCATTGAAAAGGCCACGGATTTTCTGCAGATGAGTAATTACTTACACCTCGGTGCGTGCGTGAAGACATGTCCAAAGGCAAACATTGCTGGACTGGCAGAGTTGTTGGCGAGAAGAAAAAATTATAAAAATAAAACTAAAAGCATTACTGTATCAAATCTTGACAACATGCGTGTTTATTCTTACGGTAATGTAACTACATTAAATAATCAAGTGCCTGCAGCGTCTGTTATGTATGCGTTGTATGATACATCCGAAATGCTTTGGAAATGTCTTCCAGACTTAAATCAGCCCGAAGAGGTGAGAAGTTACCTCTCTCGTCCCATCCTAGAAAAGGCGTATACATTTCTTGTACAAGGATTACACGAGCTCAAGAACAGTTGGAAGGTATTTCTTATTGAAATAGGCATATGCATTTTGTTATGTTTTGTTTTCATACTACTATTGCGGTTTTGTATTAATGTGGTGGTGTGGGTTTTGATCTTCGCGGTTTTCCTTCTGTTTTCTGGGGGAGGTCTCATATCTTTTTACATGTACTATACAAAAGGACAAGGTGCATACTTCTCGGTTGTTGGGGTGCAGGACTATGCCATTGCCTTTTTGGTTGTTGCTGTTGTTCTGTGGTGTTTATCCCTTTTTTATTTACTTGCGATTCTGTCTCTCTGCTACAAAATACGTCTTGTGTGCTCTCTTCTCAAGATAACGTCGCATGTCTTGTTTGCCGCGCCCATTTTCATTCTCAGTTTGCCGCTTGTCGCATGTGTGCTCATCATGTGCGTTTTCGCGTGGTGCGTGGTGGTGGGTATATGCATGTACAGTTCTTACGACTTCACGGTTGAAGATGCCTTGGTCCCCATGACGGAGGCCTTTCAGTTCTATGCAGCTGACCGTATTGGTAGTGCTGGCATCCCTCTTCCTTTGCGTCAGAGTGGTGGTAGGGAAGGAGGTGTGCAGAGTGGAGGAGAGAGCTTTTACAAGATTAAATCATTTGTACTAAATCAGGATAAACAATTTTCTCTGTTTATAATTCTTGACGTCTTTGCGTTCTTTTGGACATCAAATTTTTTCCTCGCCGCTTGCTTTACGATAATTGCGTTCATGTCGATCTTTTGGTACTTCTCGAGTTTGGTGAGCAGCGAGAAAAGAATCAATTGTGACGACCTCCGCCGAGCAGTTTTTTGGACCTTGTTTTACCACGCAGGGACCTTAATTTTCGGCTCGTTTACCATCTCAATTATCCAAACATTACGTCTCTTGATGAATTTCTTCTACAAGAAATTAAAAAACATCTTGGCTGAAAATAACAGAGATATAATGAGGTGTTTAATGTGCTACTTCAACTGTTTTCTGTACTACTTCGAGCGTGTCTTTTCCTTCATCAACAAGCATGTATACCTCGTTATGTGCCTCACGAGCAAGAACTTCTCTCTGTCCACGTACCACGCAGTTTCTTTCATTACGAAGTACACAGTCGAGATTGTTTTTATCGGTTGGTTCTTAGACGTGTTTATATTCCTGGGCGAGCTTTGTATTGTTGTGGGCTGCTGCAGCAGCGCGTTCTTCTTGCTGCGTGTGGAGGAACTCGCCTCCGACGTGAAGGTGTGCATTCTGCCCCTCATCGTTGTGGGGGCCGTGAGCTTCCTGCTAAGTCGAACCTTCTTCACTGTGTACAGATCAACGACGTCGTGCCTGCTCGTATGCTACTGCTATGATCGGAAAATAAATGAGTCGCGGGGATTTTATTACGTCCCTGAAGAACTTGAGAATCAAATTCAGGATTATTCTCAAAAAGAAAAATTACGTCGTTATAATAATCAGCAGACGGGGTTACATCATGATGAAGCCTGAGGAGAAGAACAACAACGAAAAAAAAAAAAATTACTTTTTTTTTTTGCCATTTTGGCTTTTGTGCTCATCAGAAAAATATTATGTGTATATATATATATAGTTAAAAAAAAACTAGAGGAAGAGATACATCTGTGTGCGTCGTTACTGCAATTGGAAATAAAGATATGTAAATAATACAATACAATAACAAGAAAAAAGCGAAAGAAAATATGAGAACACTCAACGGAGAAACATTTTTTTTCTTTGAATACATCTGATGGAAAAAAAAAAATTATTTTTGTCGTTTTTTTCCACCATTTACCTCTGTACGCACATACGCATACTAAGCAACATTTTTATTGGATTTCCTTATTGTTGTTGTTGCGCCCGGAAATGTTTTATTTGTTTGCATACGCACCATGCATTCCTCTTCTCTCTTCTGCTGCCTGGGCAGCAGAAGAAGCACGCGTGCGTGGGTATGATTGTGTAACATTCAGTCATGTGTGAGGTTTTTTTTTTGTGTTGTTTTGTTTTGCAAAGGTTGTTTCCGGTTTCACCCCTTTTCTTTTTGCAGCATTCTTTTTGGATTTTAGGTACAATGCGTGTACCGCCAGACTGAAGTCGTCGTAATCATTTTTTTTTTTACAATTTTTTTGTTTTTCTTTTGCTGCTCAATTTACTCTATTGTTATTGTTTACGACAGCGTGTGTGTCTCTTCCTTTCTCTCACACTCTTATTATTATTATTATTATTATTTCTGTTTGGTTACGTTATATTTCTTCTTCTTTCCCTTCTTCCTATTACTTTGTCGTCGCGTAGATACTAAAGAAGAGAAAATAGAAGGAAAGGAAAAAAGGTGTGTGTGCAGAGAAAAGAAAGAGAAAACGAGAGTAAAGAAAAAAAAGCATCCTAACACCAAGAGGAAGGAGGGAAAATAAAATAACATATTTATTTATTTAACTATATATTATACAGAGGAAGCTATAAGAGCAGGATGAGCAGTGGACTTGCGGACTTCGATGGAGATGACGTGAGGGCACCCGTTGTGTCCGCCCAGCCGCACGTGGGCGTGGGCATGGGGACGCACAGCGCCGTCGCCCTGGGCGGCTTCCAGGACTTCTGCCTGAAGAGCGAACTCGCGAACGCCATCCGCGAGAACGGCTTCGAGCACCCGAGCGAGGTGCAGCACCAGGCGCTGCCGCAGGCGATGCTCGGCGCCGACATTCTCGCGCAGGCGAAGTCCGGCATGGGGAAGACGGCCGTCTTTGTCTTTGCGCTGCTGGAGCAGGTCGAGAAGGTGCCGGAGGGGCAGAAGCCGCACTGCCAGGCAATCGTCGTGGTGCACGCGCGCGAGCTGGCGTACCAGATCGAGCAGGAGTTCAAGCGGTTCAACAAGTATCTGCCGTACTGCACCACCGGTGTTTTCTTTGGCGGCATCCCGGAGGACGAGAACGTGAAGCAGCTCAAGAAGGAGGTCCCGGCGATAGTGGTGGGGACACCGGGCCGACTCAGCGCACTCATCCAGCGCAAGGTCCTTGATGTCTCGCGTGCTAAGTGGTTCGTCGTGGACGAGTTTGACCGTTGCTTAGAGGATGTCAAGATGCGTCGTGACGTTCAGTCCGTGTTCCTTAAGACCCCGAAGGAAAAGCAGGTGATGATGTTCTCCGCCACAATGACGGATGACCTCCGTAATGTTGCAAAGAAGTTTATGAGCAACCCAACGGAGATCTATGTGGACCAACGTGCAAAACTCACATTACACGGACTGGCTCAGTACTTCGTGAATGTTACAGAGGCGCAAAAAATCACAAAACTCTGCGACATACTCGATGCGGTGGAGTTCAACCAGGCCATCATCTTCACCTCCTCGGTGGAGCGTTGCGAGGCACTTAGCCGTCAGTTACAAGCTCTTAAATTTCCAGCCATGGCCATTCATTCCCGCATGGAACAACCGGAGCGTCTCCGCGTGTACGAAAGCTGCAAGACGAACCACACCCGTATCATCGTCGCCACAGATCTGTTTGGTCGCGGTGTTGACATTGACCGCATCAACCTCGTGGTGCAGTTCGACATGGCGTCGGATGCGGACTCATATCTCCACCGGGTGGGTCGTGCTGGCCGCTTTGGTACGAAGGGTCTCACCGTTGCCTTTCTGACGGAGGAGGAGAAGGAGATTAAGCGCGAGAATCGCAAGTACACAGATCATGGCATTATGAAGGAGGTGCAGGAGAGGTTTGAGATGCAGGTGCAGGAGCTTACAGACATCAAAACACAACTTAACCAGAGCCAGTACATGAACCAATAAAAAAAGGAAAGGAATGGGAGAACTCTGCGGTGTGTGTAAATGAATGAAGAAGGAAACAAAAATGGCAACTAAAAAAAAAAACAGAAGAAAGGAAAAAGGAAAAAGAAAACGATCGTGAGAGGAAAAGGAATAAGGGAAAAGAACAAGGAGAATAAGAATTTTGCTCCCTGATGAGGGGAGAGGGAGAGAAAGAAAAAGGGCTCAACATTAAACAAGGAAAATATAAGGAAAAAGAAAAAAGAAAAGAAGAGTTCGAATGAACATAACTGAAAAAAAAGATCGAAATGAAATAGAACTGAAAAAGGCACCTATGGTGGATGACGTGCGCAGTTGAGCATGGTTTGATCCCTCTTCTGCCCACTTGGTTGCTTGCCTACTGTTGCAGCTATACGTGCATGTGTATGCTACTACTTATCCCCTATTACTGCGTCCCTTGGATGATAGGCTTCCCTGTATATTAGGGTGAGGGGTACGGAAGGGGAAGAACACATGGCTTGCAGATCTGCGGCGCTGGCTGGTGGAGAAAGGGGAGGAAAAATGAGGGACTGAGACCATCGCAGCTCCTCAACCCTCATTTGAGAGGCCTCTTACCACAAGTGGAATCTTTTTTCTTTTATTTATTTATTTATGTTTTATACATGTTTCTGTTTTTGTCTTCCTTTTATTCACATCCCCTGAACCCTTCGGTCCCCTGCACGGATAGACTACTGTACATGCACTGTGTCATCCCCGAACTTTCGCAGCATGGGGAAATCACAAATAAACAGACAGCAAAGAGAAAAAGAGTGAGAAAGAAGAAAAAAAATAAGGGAGAGAGAGAGGTGGAAAGAGATAGAGAAAAGAAAAATTTATTGGAGGTTGTTTTTTTTTGTTTTTATTTTCTGTTGTCGTTGTTGTGTGCAGCGTGGGGGTTTCTTCCTTTGTGCATTCTCTCTTTAACAGAGATGATCCCTATCTCTCTCTCTCTATTTATCTCTTTGTTTTCTTGTTAAAATACATGAATATATATATATATATATATATATATATATATATATATATATATATATGTTCCGCTGTGATGTATTTGCCTATCAGGGTTTTTTTCTGTTGTTGTTCTGTTTTGCTGTTTCCACTTCGACATGAGCCTTTTCTTTTTCCTTATTTCTCTATATCTCTTCTATCTATTATGTTTTTTTCTGTTTCTTGTTTAGAGGAAACTTGCATCGTCCCGCATAAATATAACTACGTGTTGTTGTTTAGATAATTCCAAGTGTAAGAGAAGGGATTGCTTCTCTGAGTCTCTGTGTGTGTCTGTTTAAAGAAAAGAGGGGCCTGAAGGAGAGAGGAAAGGGTGTGCTTTATAGCAATTGCATAAATACATACATACATACATACGCACGAAGGAGGTCAAATAGAGCATAGACAAAAAAAAAGAAAAAGAGGAGATATTTTCACATAATGCATCTATACGGCAGGGATCAGCAGCTGTACAATGTGGGGCGTACACGTGGAGAGACGTGGCTTCTTCATAGTTATACCCTCACCATTGGTGTGCAGCTTGCCTGTTTTCTCTTTGCTATCATTCGTACTTCCAATAATGCTGCGGATTCCATGCGTAATAACTTTTTTATCTCCTCAGCGTTAGATCTAAGCGGTTTTGAAATTAACGACAGATGTACCGTCACTGTTGAAACTACACGGATGCTGTTCAGCACAGTGCCCTACATTATATCAGAGGATAACATTCCTTACTTTATCAGTGAGGCTGTAACAAATGTGCGCATGTTGTTTACATGTGCAGCATTACAATTGGTTGTTTCTACACTAAGTCGCCTATTGGTATGGATGCAAATCCGGGAGGTGCGTTACCATTTTGTTGTGATTCATCATGAGTTATTGATTGTATGGGAAGTTTTCCTCATAGTTGTTTGCATTGTATTGTTGGGCCCCGTGAATTCAGATAATAAGATCCTGTCACATTTCATGTATTGGTGTTCAGACAATAGCCTGAAATCCTTCGCCAGCGCCTCATCATACATAGAGCTCTATGTCTCTTTCTACGTAACATTGGGATTATTTGCGTTGAACTTATTGGCGGCGATTGTCGTGCGACTGAAACAAAATCCGAGAGATAAATGGATGAAACGGGAAGCAGAACTGCGGGCGATGCAGGCGGCTTACAGGCCGCAGAGCGGCCCACCCTATTTGCCGCGGGACAACGCGGGAGGCGTGCCGGGGGACTTCGGGAATCCCGCGCAGTTCGGCACGACGGCGGCGATGGTCGCGCCTGAGTTCGGCCCGTGCGTGAGCAGCCCGAGGACGTCCACGCCGCCGGCCCCCGAGCTCGGCCTCGCGCGGCGGGAGGAGGACGGCGGCGTGGAGCTGGCGGTCATCCCGGGGCGAGGCCGCGCCGGGGGGGGCCCAACGCCGGCGTACTCAGTCGCCGGAGCGCCGCCGATGCGCTTCCAGCCGCCACCGCCGCCACCGCCGCCGCACTTGTTTCCAAGGACGACATCCAGAGCTCGAGGGAACACGCAGGACGAGGTTGTCACCGACAATACGATAGAGTTAGATTACAAAGTATGAGAGGGAGAGGGGAAGAAAACGACGGGAGAGGAAAGGGTGTGCGTTTGTTTGCGGAGAGAATTTGATGAAGTTGCTGTTGTTGTTTTTTGCTTGTTCTTGTTTCAACTGAGTTTCTTCCTTTCTGCTTGTAGAGTTTGCTGTAGACTTCATTCAAAAAAAGAAAGGAAAAAAGAAATGAGCCACTGTACTTTGAAACCTTTCTCGCACTATTAGAGAAGAGGGAAGAAGAATGTTTTCTTCCTTTTTTTATCTGGTGCGGCCCAGATGTGAAGTTATAAGAGGGAAGGTGTGGGGATTGGACTGTGTCTGTGAGTGTAAACATAACTGAGATATTTCTACGTACATTTTTCTCGCGTTAGTTTGGCCTTCCGGCTTACATCAGTGATGATGCTGAAAATAGTAAATCATTCTGTTCTTTCTTCTTTTTTTTTCTTGGTTTCCATTTGCCTCTGGGTTTTCTACCGTGTTTCTCAAAGACTTGCTTATTTTCCTTTTATAAAATCTCCTCTCCCCCTTATTTTTCCTTCAACACAATACAGAACACGAAGCAAATGGCAGCTCCACAGCAATACGCCCGCACCCACGCCGTCGACCTGACGCTTCAGCATGAGAAGGCCTACCAGCGCCAGACGGCTGTCAACGAGAACAGCCACAATCCCAGCAAGAAGCACCTCAACATGAGTGGCCACATCCGCTACTCGAAGAAGATCGGTCTTGGCTTCAAAACCCCGAAGGCGGCTGTCAACGGCAAGTACATTGACCGCAAGTGCCCGTTCACCGGTGATGTGTCCATCCGTGGACGCATTCTCCGCGGTATTGTGCACTCCACAAAGATGAAGCACTCCATTGTTATTCGCCGCAACTATCTGCACTTCATCCGCAAGTACCAGCGTTACCAGAAGCGTCACCGCAGCCTGACGGTGCACTGCAGCCCCTGCTTCGACCCCAAGCCTGGTGATGAGGTGATCGTTGGCCAGTGCCGCCCGCTGAGCAAGACCATCCGCTACAACGTGCTGGAGGTCGTGAGCAAGTCTGCCGCAGACAAGATGGGCAAGAAGTTCTCCAAGAACTAAAAAGGGGAGGTGATCTCCGCTCATTATTCGTGGATGCTTCCCTTCTTTTTTCTGTTCTTTTCTTTTCTTTACCCAAGTGGTCTCATTTGAATGAATTTTTTCAACAAGACGATAACGTGGGATGAAGAGAGGGGAGGAAATAGAAGAAGAAGAAAACGAGGATACTGCCGAAGTTACTCATTCTGTTTCTCTGTTCCTTTTTTCTTTTTGGTTCTTTTTGTTTAAATAGGCTCAGTTTATTCATTATGACTTTGCCGACGGTATGTCGTGGTCACTTTTTTGTTCCTTTTTTTCATCTTTGTGTGTGTGTGGCCGCCTTCCTCGGTGTGGTGCCTGTGCTGAATACAAAAAAAAAAGGATATTGGTATAACTGCGGAAAGTGTAGTTCACTCTTTCCACCGAGGGTGAAATTTTCTTTCTTTCTTTCTTTCTTTTTTCTCTCTCTCTTCATTCATACACATACATGTCCTCTAGTAAGCCCCAGTGGGTGTAACGCTCACTGAGTACGGAGACCGTTGAGGGAGAAGACGAACAGTCAAGGCAGAACGTATACATACGGGAGAGACTAGGGCGACCTCTCACTGGGAGAGAGGAAATGGCGTGGCGTTACACTGCCACCTCAGGCAACAGCGCCTTTGCTCCTTCTTCTACGAGTCCCTTCAGTGTCAGTGGCAAGAGAAATTTCAATGCCGGAGACCAGGACATCACTGGCACGGGTTTTTCTGGTGGAGATAGCACTGTGTTTGGTGGGCCCACAAATAATATCTTTGGTGCTGGAGCCTTTTTGCGTAGTAACGCTGCCGCCTTTAGGCTGCAGCAACGTGAAGAAGAAAATGGTAATGATGACGATGATAAAGAGGGAATGAAAGAAGATGAAGAGGAAAATGAGAAGCAGCTGAGTAAAAGTGATGGGTCGAGCTTTCACAGTCACGGGGGACCTTCAAAATACAAGACAAATGACGATGGCGCAGAGGTGACAGACCCTGCTCCCGTTTTCGGTCGTAGTCAGGCTCCCACAAAGTCACTTGCAGGTGTAGTAATGAGTAATTTGATTAAAAAGAGCGATGCGTTACCTGGTGCATGGGCCTCCGGAACATCGTCTGGTGGTGGTGAGGATGCAGGTAAAGGAAAAACTTTAAAGGGAAAATGTTTAGCCGAACTTCTTTCCCGCAAATTGTTTCATGAGGCAACGGGCTCAAAACCGAATTATTTTGGTGGTGGTGATGAGGAGGATGAAGGTGAAGATGATTATGATGAGGATGAGGATGATGAGGATGGTGGTAGTGGTAATAGGAGCCACATTGATCGAGAGTTTGTTCGTAATGCAAAGGCCCTGTTTTCACAGGTGGAGCCGGAACTTCTTTCGAGTGATTTTGTTCCTTTTGAACACGTTGTACAGATTATCGCCAATGATGAAGGTAGTGAGGCCTCGGTGAAGGAAATAGAGGAGCGACTATCGCTTTACTATGAGATTCAAGAGGAGTTTGACAGCCTGATGGGGAGCTACATTGAGGCGCACCATGGTGAGTTTAATGAGGCGATCGCAGGGTTCTCAGAGATGGTGTTGGCCGTTTCTGGTAGTGATGAAATGTTGGCACGATTGAAACAACAATTAATCATGGCCGCCACTTCTTTTGACAATCTTGCAGAGCAGCTTCAAATGCTGCGGATGCGGGCTGCGAAAGCTCTTTTGATGGCAGAGTCATTGAAAGCTCTGGAAGCCTCACTTTCTTGCGAGTCTGAAGTGAAGGAGTTAATTTCGGCACGCCACTACTTGGCGGCAGTGCATCTTTTGCGGCAACACAAGCTGCGTCTTGAAATGCCGGAGATTGCCGGCATCCGCGTGACACAAATGCTACGAGATTATGTGAACGAGACATTAGAGACGATGCACACGACAGTTGCTGAGGATTTAATGAGTTGTGTCTTTCGTCAAGGACGACTGGATGAGTCTGATGCACAGGTGGTGGACCGCATGTTGGCTGAAGGCGCCTCTGAAAAGGACGTTGGTGCCATAGACGCACTTATGGCGCTCCATGAGCGGATTGGTGGTAGAAATGGTGCTAGCAGTGGTGGTAGCAAGCTTGGGAAAAAAACCCTAAACTTTTCAGATGTTGTTGAAAACATTCATGATGATCCATTAGATGATGATATTGTAAAGAACTACTTGCGGTTTATTCCTCTCTGTGTAAAGACAATGCAAGAGTTGGGGAAGGTGAGCTGCTGCTATGAAGCCTTCTTCTCTAGTGCGACTCGGAGCATTGAACAGTCCATGACTCATTTTTTGCGCCTCTATGGAGCATGGAGACAACGTGCAGTGAGGTCGACGAGTGTTGCTGGTAGCTCCGATGCAGCCACGGTGCGGGTGACGAAGCTTCAAGCCAAAGAACTCGCATCGCCAACAATGTCGTATGACGAGGCCGTTGCCCTCATTCAAAGACCGGAGTTAAGTGCAATGCTCAATGCTCTCTTTACGGAACTTGAGAAAATCGTGCGCAATGCGGAGTACCTCATCAAAGTCATACTTGTCTCGTACTTTCCTTTCCTTTCCTCGTTCTTGATGCGGTCAGTGAGCTTTGATCCCGACTTGACATACCGTGACTGGAATGTCTCTAAGACCCCGTTGCAAAATCCAAATGAGATGCAAGAGATCTTCACAACTGTGCTGTCACGGACACTCTCGAAACATGGGGATAGGCAGCAGCGAAAACAACAGCAGGAGAAGGAAGAGGGAAAAGAAAAGGAAACAGTGGAAGTAAGAGGGAAAGGAGAAGAAAAAAGGAGACAATCGGGGGAAGAGAGTGGGGTGATGTTGGCGCTAAAGCGATTAATAGTAAAACTAGATGTAGATCAAATGTTTCCAAAGATTAGAGAAACTACAGGAGGATGTGTGTGCTTACGTAATGTACTGGATGCCATTGATGAGGCAGCCAAGGCGACAGTTTGTGAGTTTCCTGAGGAGTATGGTGAAAAGGAAGTCATGGCGTGTCGTAGAGAGCTTGTCAATTTAACTACATCTATGGTACTTGAGGCCTTTCATCGCGATGTAAAAGAAATGCATTCCCAATGGGATTTGCGGGTCTTGTCATCGCAGCTAAGTTATCATGTTGAAATGGTTCTTCGTGTCCTCGGTGATGCAAAGGAGTCTGAGGAGGATTTTGGTGATGAAGTTGCCCTTAAACCTTTTTTAAAGCGCCGAAACCTCGTTGGTTTCGTACAACGGACGGCTGAAATGATGAGTAATACTTCTGTAGATACATTTTCTTCGCTTGAGAAAATGTTGTCTGCACAGCATTCCACAGGTGTGCTTTCAGTGATGGAGCAGACGGGATGTGTGTCCTTTAGTCTCGTTGCGGCTGTCAAGTATGCACAGAAGGAATTAAAACGCGCAAATAATAATGGGCAGCTGAAACAGTCTCGAGCGAATTCTATTACAGGCATAGGAACTTCTTTTTACGGCAGAAAAAATGTGGGTTCACTTCTTCTTCAACAGGCCACGAAGTTATCAAATTGGTTTGTGCCGACCCCAATGAATATTATAACGTGTTATGAATGTGTTCGTCGCTTTTATCAACGTTGTAGTACACGTGCCCCACGTTTTGTGACTGCATTGCACGACGATATGGGAAAGCCGTTCTATCATTTTTTACAAAAGACGTACATACCGACCTTGTACGTCTTCCATGTACAACAATTGAAACAATTTTTCAATGATATGTTTGAGTCTGAGAGCTTCACAGATGAGAGCTCCGCGAATGCAGATAATAACAAGCCACAGTTAACACTTACACAACCATCGCAGCTCGTTGTGGAGCCGCCTATGCATCGGCAGAAGGCGCAACACGAGGGAATTAAGTGGCCAATTATTACGCTTCGTCAAGGAGGGGAAAGTGGCTATCCTATTTTGGCCTGTGTACATTATATTGGTCAAGTACTGCAGAAGATTGCACGCATAAGCCGACCTCTGCCCAATACTTTTGCAGAAGATGTACAACAAAATATCACGGAAACACTATTGATGGAGCTTACTATGTTTCTTAAGAAGAAGTTCTATATCATTACAAACAATTCTTTGTATCACCATTTGCTTTATGCACAGTTTGAGGAGGCTTTTTCTGGACAACCCAGTAAGGCATGGCAGGCGCTGAGTGATGAAACACATTTATTTGATGCCCACACTTCTGTGGATGTCAATTTATTCAAATATTATGCATACAACAATGAAACACGCACCAGTGGACATCAGTACAGTCATGTTGCTCACGATTTTGCGGGATATGATACCAGTGATAAACCCAACAAGGAAACCAATGAGGGTGGAATAAACTCAAGCATTGGTTCCATTCCTGCCTCGCAGCTTGCACTAAAGGGCAATGGCGTCGTCGTGGCTCTTGCAATAATCTGCCACTCCATGGAGTGGCTGTGTGGTGTTGTTCGGCAGACAATTTGGAAGGACGACTGGCAGTTTGAAAGCAGCACGGATTGCCTCATCCCAGGGACAATGTTTCTTCAGCGGTATGAGCGGTGGATGAAGTCGGCGGCTGCAGTAGCAGTAGCAGAGGATGGTGATAATCGCTGGGTGCGTCTGGGAGGTATTCTGCGGCAGATGTATACACTCTCTCAGGCGTGTCTTTTTTACTTGTCTCTTGAGGCGCGCTTTGCGGCCTTTCAGTTCATCCCACAGCTGCGGGACGAGTCATACAACGTTGTGGCCACCGCGCGCTCTCCTGACACGTTTGTTCAGGCGTACAACCGCCGGATCATTAATTTCTTCGCACTTCTCAAACGGCACCTGTCGGAGAAGAAATTGAAGTTCGTCGGTCTCACCATTGCGAAGCCGCTGAGTGATTTGATCATGGTGGAAATCGCCCACCTGCGGGACAAGACGGTGTCACCCGCCGGGCTGTCACGGCTGAAGGCAAATCTTCTTTCACTGGAGACCGCGCTGCAGCTCGTTCTCCCAACTGACGATGATGTGCGCGATGCGGTGAAACATTACTTTGCACGACCGGCCACCTTTTTGCGGTATTTGCCAAATAAAGACGTGGCCAATGACCTCGTAACCAGCGGGGATTACAAATACTTCTCTCTGAAGGAGATGGAGGAACTTGTTCGACTCGTGTTTCGTCAGGAGGCAAATGATGACGTCGTTGCTGCACAAATAGAACTGCTACGTACAAAGCTGGGGAAGTTGGATCCTGCTGCCTTCCCCCTCCCTCCTCCTGAACAGCCGCAATACCTTCACAACAATGCTGAGAGCATTGATGGTGAAGAAGAAGAAGAAGCTGAAGAGGAAGTGGAGGAAGAGGAACTGGAAGAAGAGGAAGAAGAAGAGGAAGAGGAAGAAACAGTGGTGAAACCAATGGACCAAAGATTTTCGCACTATGTCGACCCTGCCAAAATAGTGGGTGTATCCTCTTCAACAACTACACGAACTCCTCCGGTTCGGGGGAACTCATCAGTAATAGCGAGAACGATAGCAGGAGGGGGAGAAGGATCAACAGGGATGATGCTTCCAACCGTTAGCGGATATGATGATGAATAAGAAAAAAAAGCTCATTCTGCCCACGTATGCGGATCTGTGTTGTATTCTTTCACTGGTATTTTTCTGTTTTTGTTGTTGTTATTGTTATTACCCTACTAATGTGTGGTGACAGAACGGAAGACACACAGCGATAGGTTGGACTCGTTTGCCAAATTGACAACGAAGTCGAGGAAGTGCACAAGAAAAAAAAATTGAAGAGAATCACTTCACATCATCCTCTCTAATATGTCTGTATATTGGCTTTGACTGGGGTCATCAACTCTCCATTCTGTTATGCTATGCTCCTTTTTTTTTTTTGGTTTCTTTCTGTATTTTTCTACTTTCTTCATTTACCTGGTTTACCGCCCCTATATATGTGTATCCTCCCTCCTGAATACTTTCCTTGTTTCCTGTTTTTTTCTGCTCAGGGGCTTTGTTATTTTACTCCGCGGCTGCACAAAGGGAATATACAACAGAACGGGGGTGGAAGAGGTGGCTTTGTGATTTTCTTTTTTCTCCAGCTTTTCCTTTTTTATTTATGGCGGCACATACTGACGTCAACGGTGTGGTCGCACCGCTACCGGCAGCATTGACGATCGAATGTGGTCGATGTCATCAGCGCATTGTGTGTTGCCCCGGCTGTGGAATGAGAGACTTTGTTCTCGTTGACGGCGCACGTCGCCCCACAAGAAGAATACATCCCACTACGAGGGACAATACTATTGCTACTACTACTACTACTACTACTGACGACACTGCGGGTGTTTCTCTGTGTTCTCGCGTGGAGAGTGAGTGCAGAATGTCTGCGCCTCCCCCTCGTGCAACACCGACGGCCTTTGAACTTTTTTGTCGCGACGCGGAGGCCCAGCGAAGTGTGGGTGTGACTGGCGGTGCGAGTGTGGCTACTAGAATAGAAGAAGTGGAATATGACGACGATGATGATGAGAGGCGGTGCGGCAGAAGACGTCTTCAGGCGGAGGCATGGCTTGCGGCGGATGGTGAAACGCGTGAGCGCTACGAGACCGACGCGCGTGCTCTTGCCGTTGCAGCCGTGACAGGGGCGCTCACACGTGCGGCGGTTGCGCGGGCGTCGACTAATGCCAAGAGGAGAAGTGGAGGCAGCAGCAGCAGCGGGAGGAGGAAGCCGACTGCATCAACCACACCGGCGGAGTTCGTTCCCGCGTCATGTGGTGTTAGTGGCACGCAGATGACTGTTTGTACGCTCACAAGCGGTGATGGTGGGCAGAGTGCAAGGCCACCTGCTAATAAGCCGACATCCCTTATTCTCTTCCGCAAAAGGGAAGGAAAGAACTACACAAGTGAAAGCGAGCTACTGCAGGCGTGGAAATTAATGACTCCAGAAGAGAAGAAACCATATGATAATGAGGCTGCTGCCATTCGTGTGGCCTCGCGAGGTGGGCGACCGTCTCGCACTCGTAAGAAGTCGTAGCATTTATTTATTTATTTTGCTTACAAACAGAATGGGGGGAGAAGAATTTGCTTTAAGGGGAAAAGGAAATCTTCTATTGTTATTTTATTTTTTCTTCTCCATGTCTTATTATTTCTAAAAACTATGAGTTGCTACTCTTTTGGCTTGTTTTTTTAAATTTTTTTCCTTTGGTATCAGAATGATGTGGAAATGTATGCGTGTGTGTGTGTGTGTCTTGGTGGGTAAACAGAAGAGTGATATAAACACATTTGTTTTATTTTGTTTATTATTATTTATTATTATTTATTATTATTTATTATTATTTTATTTTTTGCCTCACCTATTATCTCCTCCTCTCTCTCCCTCTCTCTGCTTGCGTGTATGTGTGGTTCTCCCATCTCTCGGTTGAGAAGGTGCACTGCATTGCTGCAGAGGCATAGAGGTAGCATGCCCGACATGAGCGCCACCGCTCGCACGGCGGCTCCGTCTGCCAGTCCAGCACAGTATGAGCGCACAATCCCCACGAACTCCGCCGCCACGTTATATTTCGTTGTCTTTCTCTGCAACCGCTCCCCAATATTCCACTCGAACCGCATTCCCCTGCGCGAGGACACACCGCCGTACACGGCGGGCGACATTCTCTACTTCGGACCGGCAGAGGTCGTCGCGCAGCAAAAGCTGCAGGAGTTGGCGTTTCCGCTCGGGTTTGGCTGCAAGAGCTCGCTGACCCGCAACGGCCCTTTGTGGAGCTCCCGCATTGAGTCCATTCGAAGGAAGGATAGTCTGCGGTACCATAGATTGATGATTACATCCACGTTTGTTGTTTCGGTTGCCGCGGAGAGTGGTGGGCTGCGCACAATGCAGACAAAATATGCCGCGGTGGCACTTGTTGTGACGTGCCCGTCAGATAAGCCGTACCTTCAATTTTTGGTAGAAAACTTTGATAGTGTCGTGCGGAATATGTTGCACGTGGCCCTTGATTTTGGAATGAAGGCCACGCAACTTCTTTTTATGAAATTGTCCGAAACAAAATCCATAGAGAGCTTGGTGACAGAGTTGGAGCGGGGACCTCAGGCATTGCTAACATATCAAACCTTAGGGGCCATTCTAGTGAATGCCCTTGCATACAAGGATTCCTTCCCGCGACTACATACTCGCATGGGTGAATTGACCGTGTTCCGGTTGTTTTCTTTACAGAAGCAAGAGGAGGAGACTGTGAAAACTACTGTGGATGCATTATTAAATGATGCACTCCGTTTTTTGTGTGGCTTTAGTTTGCCATTTACAAGTCGTTTCATTGCTGGACTTTTATCCGTCTCGAATTGGGAGCGTTGTGCGCCGAGTCCTTTTTCTCTGGAGGCAGGAAAAAAGGAAGCCGAGGAAGAGAGGAGGAAGTGGAAGAAGATATTATTCACGATGGTCATAAGAATGACATGTACAGTGATTACTGGAAATGTATGCAAGAGTCAGAGAAAAAGACTGATGAATTGTTGTCTCCTGTAGGGGAACAATGCTCTAAAATAAATGGTGATCATAATGGTAACAGCAATGGTAATAGTGATAATAATAATAGTTCTTCGACTGAGGATGCTCCTGATGCTTTTTCAGAAGCGCCTTCGCCAATCTCCATGACGATGCCCAGTTCTCAGCCAACGGATGCATTCTTTGCTTCTTACCGTGACACGAATACACAAAATAATTCTTCACCTACTCCAGATGCTGTGTGCCCACTTTCCTCTCATCGTGAAGGACGTGTAGTAATTTTTTCTACAGATCCTAAGTTGGCGCAATGCTTACTAATTCTATCCGCTTTTTTCTTCCGCGATCGTCGTGCGGTGATGGGCATTTCCGGCCGTCAGAATGATGAAGTTCCTTTTGCTGGCAAGGTGTGCTCCTATGCATCTCCCTCCCTTCCAGTGCAGTGGGTGATGGAGGAGTACGATGAGTCCTGCAGAAATCGTCTAATGTCATCTCCACACTCTGTAGATAATGTATTATTACTTGTTGCCCCACGAAGCATGGTGTGTAGTCGAATACGACTGGAGAAGACATTTAGTCTTACTCCCATTTTGGTGGAGAAATTCAAAAAAAACATCCAACTTGTACACCCTTTCCAACAGCGCGCTCTCAGTCTTGTTAAAATGCTCCCAGACAAAATGATATCGTGGGCAGTGCAGGAGTCCCGAAGACTGCAAGAGAAATCCCACGGCGCGGTGAGTTGCGCCGTCTTTCTCGACTGCTTCATCTCGTGGCTGCTGCGGGAGAGTCACTTGTGCCGCCTGCGGAAACAAATCCGGCGGCCAGCCGACCCGTCCGTCTCGCTTTCGGTCGCGTCGACGCCGTCGCGGGGTGAAGAGTGGGAGCCGTCGCGGCGCCTCGGCTCCTCAGTGACGCGGTTCATTTCGCTGCTTCGCCCCCGCTCCTCCAGCAACAGTCTCGGCTCAGCGACCAGCGCCGCCTCGGGGGCGCAGACGACGTGCCCCCCGCGCCACGCAGGAAGAAGCGAACTCGATATGATGTTTGGCTGCACGCACGAGGACTCGCAGCTGATGTCTCTCTTGACGGAAGGTTGAAAGGGAGTCAAGTTAGAAAGAGAGAGAGGAGGTGTGAACTACGTGGACATATGGAGAAGAAGCAAAAAAATAAAAATATAAGCGAAAAAAAAAGATAAGGAAAAAAGTGTGAAATAAAGTACATAATCTTAACGCAGCACCAACCCAACTGAGAGAATGGTGATGTGGTGGGAGGGGGAAAAAAGAAGAACAGAAGACAGAGAAAAAAGGAAGAAATAGAAAACAAAAACAAAAAGGAATGACAGGAAGAACGGCATAACAAACATGAAAATGACGATCATTGGCATGCTTTGAGACTAACCTTCCCTTCCCTTCCCTTTTTTCTCCTTGGTTTGCTTATTTCTCTGATTGCTTTTTTTTTCTTCCGTATGAGTCTGCTGTACATCTCTGTGATTTTGTTTTGTTTTTGCCTTTTATTGTTTTGGAGGAAGTGAGGGTTATTTATACCCCTCTTTCCGTTGTACTTCTATTGTGTTTTCGTCACTGTGGTTATACAGATCATTCCTGCCTCTGCTTGCACAGAAAGGGATGAGAGTGTGTAAGGAATATAGGACCTCTCCATCTGGGCCTGTATGCGATGTTACTTGGCGCTGCTCTTATTTGAGGTTTGCTGATACGGGTTGTGTTCCTTTTTTTTCCCACTTTCTGTTCTAGTTATCTCCCCAAATTGTTTTTTTTTTTAACGACTGTAAGTTTATGTTGTAATTGCGTGTGTCTCTCTCTCTTTCGCTGATTGTTTGTACTATTGTGTGGTTACCGTATTTCTTTTGGTGGTGTGCTTGCGTGTTTATGCATGCAACTTACTTTATCGGGAGAACGAAGAAAAGAAAAAGGAGTGTAACCCTTTTGTAGAGCTACTTCACGGAAATAAACATACCTGTTAAGTCCACTTCCAACCCCCTTTTTTTTTTTTGTGTGTGTGTGTGTGTTTCCTTTTTTCTCCTCTTTACATCAACTTTTCACCAGAAAGTGAGTGAGAGGGAGAGGGAGGGAGGTTGGGAACACGTTCAGCGACAGAGTACACATACATACATAAAAGTATTTTCTTTTCTTTCTCTGAATGTTGTCGACGAGGCAGTTGCTCGTGGGCGCGGCTGGCGCAGAGTCGGTCACGTCGTACAAGCAGGGGAGTTATCATCTCGTGCCGAAGAAATATACTGTCGGGAAGCGAATTGCGGTTCGCAGTTATTTAGATCGCAATCGAACTGAGCTCTCGGACCGAACGTATATGCCACAAAAGGCCTGGTTTGAGCCGTACACACCGAAGAAGTTTGAGAGAGACCATGAGGAGCTCAGCTATAATTTTTATAACATTGAGACAAAGTTAATTTGGACCGCCTTTGATACTCCCGAGAAAATAGGGATTTTTATGCACGACGAAACAATCAAAGGGGCGAAACATCTCTATAATCAAGAATTTCTGGACGCGGCACTACATTGGACGCAAGAGGCCCGTTATTGGCGTTGTATTGGTATTACAAAGCCGTTCTATAATAAGACAACACTACGTGCACACTGCTGGCATGACAAGGGAATGCAGATTGGAACACTTGTTCTCTCCCAGGCAATGCGCCATGCATTGATGGACCTGGAGCGTGCCGTGCGCCGCAAAGAATTGGGCTTGCAACCAAACTACATATGGGATCGCTGGGGGCCCATTGGATTTATTGATGGTGCAAAGATGGATTACTTACCGCGTTTTTCCCACAATCCATACATTGACCCCGACGGCGTGGAAGTGTCTGAGCTGGACGTGGCGCCGTTTAACACACATGAACAAATAAAAGAGCGATATGGCGAGTTCATTGAGCCCGACACGAGTTTATTTGATGGGGTCTTTCGTGGAATTTCTCATGGGAGCTTAACCCTCGATGATGTTCCGGAGCAGGCGGCAGTGACGTTGTTTCGGGATCTGAAAGCAAAATCCGGCACACCGGTGTTTCTCGGCGGTGGAGCGGAGATTGCGCCAGCGGACATGCGTGTTCTCCTTTATCTTAGTGCAGACCCTCAATGGCTTCAAAAGGCGCAAGGTATGAATTCATGGCATGAGGTGCGTGAAATGATTGCTCCCTTGCAGGAGATGTGTGATGAGAAAATTGAGGCCCTACGACTTTTGCAGAATACGCGTCATGATGTAAATCGTGTACGTCTGTTTTATGAGGAAAAATGTGGATTTTCTGATTTTATGTATACACCCGATAAAGTTATTACTGCAGCTGTGTTGTGTTACTTAAAAGAGCTGCATCGCATATGCATTGAGACCGAATGGGGAAAATCACTTGCACTTGCCTTGACAGATATGGAGAGAGCGGAGATCATTGGCAAAGAGTCCTTCTTGGTGTACCGGCATATTGAAGATGCGATTCTTGATAAGAGACGCCGCACGTGGGCCACACGCTTCGCTGGTGAGGCAAATGAGGAGAGTACATTGGATTATCTTCTGGAGAACTTTGGCCGCCGTACGGAGCAAACACGCAATGTTGGTTCCACGGGCACTGAGTATGACCGGGAGCAGGAGCCAATTGGCCGGCAGGTGCAGAGACGCATACTGGACTCTGACAAGGCTAATAAATTGGCAGAGGCTCGCCAGAAGAAGGGCAAAATGTGGTCCAAGAAGAAGAGCGTCTTTGACTCTCTTCATCAGAAACAGACGCAGAATGTCACCTATGGTGTCCGTTAAATTCTTCACTCACTCTTCCTCGTTACATACATACATATATATGGTTCTTTTTTTCTCTTTCTCTCTCTTTCTCCCCCTCTGTTGTTCTTGTTGTTAGTGGTGCATTGACTGTGGGATTGCTTGTAGGAAAAGTGTTACATTACATTCTCTCTGTGTGTCTCTACGTTTGTGTATGTCCGTGTGTGAGTGTGTGAGTGTGTGTGTGTGTGTGTGTGCCTTTTGATTTCCTTTCTCTTTGAGTGAATGTGTTCTGCCTTCTCTTCTTTGTCGTTTTCACACGTAAAGGTCACGTCAATTGGTGGGGAAATAAAAAGAGGGAATTGTCGGGTGTGTTTGTGTATCAGTGTGATCCCGTAAGGGCTTACAGAACATCTCATACATCTATATTTCTCCGTGTGTGTGTGTGTGTTTGCATAACAATCTGCACTAGTGTGTTGTGGTTTTGCTGGTAATTATTAGTACCATAGTTTATAGTTCTTCCATTTTGCTCGTGGGCGGCTACACAGAAAACCTGGTTACATCCATCAACGAGAGAGTGTGGTGAGTTGAGGAAACTGAACGAGCAAGCAAACGGAGAGAAAAAAGCACACATAAACACTAAAGGCAAACAAAGAAACCAAAAGAAGCAATCAAAAGTAAAAAGTAAAAAAAAAAGGTGCGTAAGAGTGAGAGAAAGAGACAGAAAGGGAAATTTTTTGGAATATAAGCATATATATCGGGAGAACGAGGGGTTCCTTTCTTTAAGGTTGGATTCTCCATCTCTTTCATTCTCCCTGTGTCTGCTTCTGTGCGTAATGACTTCGCATGTGCAGCCATATTTACACAATCGACCACCACCACGCCGGAAGCCGAATCAGCATCACCTTCCGCCGCTGCTGCCTCCGCCGTCAATGCCCAGCAAGGAATGCATGTCTTCTCTTGGGTCCCGAGCAGTTCCTCTCCGTAATTGTCCATATTCGCCGGTGGTGTCACGCCAGGGTAGTGCTTCCCAGAAGAATTGTTGTAGCGTCTCAACGGTGGGGGTCGTGGCTGAGGAGAAGCTGCGATGCATGGGAGCTGACAGCAGCGAAAAAGATGTAATCAACTATGCCGTGGAGCATCAGCTGCCCAAGCTGCTTAATGACATGATTGAGGCCCTCTTGTGTGAGCGGCCCGAGGAGGACGTGGATGCATGGATCTTCCGCTGGTTTGAGCGGACGTACGAGCGGCGCCGGGCAGAAGCACAGAAGCGACCGGCGCAATCCGCGGCAGTCAACTCTCCCCGGCAGCGCGCTGTGTGCGGGGAGATAAATCGCGGCGGCTGCGAAGCCGTCTCTCTGCAGTCACTGTCCTCATCGACCAATGCGTCGCAGCAGAGCTCGGCCGCACTTGCTTCGGCGCGGCAGCGGAGCGCGTTGGGCTCGCCGCAGTGCCCCTTCGTTCTCTACTCGCCGCGGCCCGTCGGCGGGACTGTGCTGCCGGTGCTCAGCGTTAGGTCCGACCGCAGCGAGACCAACGTGCTGTGCGGCACAATCCCGCCGACAATAATCGCCCAGAGGTCGCTGCCGCCCGCGCAGGACACGCGACAGTTGCCCGCCGGGGACAAGGAACACACTGTCTTGCGGTCCCCACGCGGGGTGGACTTTCGGCTCAAGTCCTCACCGCACACAGTAGATTCAAACAGTAATAATAATAATAATAATAATAATAATACCGAAGGGCTGCCGCCAACTCCCACCTGAGAGATAGAGTGTGTGTGTGTGTAATGGAAGGAGGGATGTGAACTAATTCTATTTGCCTCGAGGTAAATGTAAAAACATTTTTAAGTGCTCTCTTCTGTACGTGCCCTTTTTTTTCTCTGTGGTTTTGATGTTGTAGTCTGTAGAACTATTTCTTTTTTTTCTCTTTTCGCTTGGTTGTTGGGATGTGGGAAAGAAGAAAAAAAAGATAAGAGGGGAATTGATAGCCGTAATATGTCGTTGGGAGTGAGAACACAGTGCATGCCGGGGATGGGAATTGTACAGTTTTTTCTACATGATGTTGGGAGGAATGGTGTGATACAAGAAAACCTTAAATAAAAAAAACTTTTTTTTCCTTTTTTGTTTCCCTTTTTGATGTTATTGCTGTTATTTCTGTTATCTTCTTCTTCTCCATCTCTCTCTCTCCTTGTTTTTTTTTGTTTATTTCATTCTTATCTCCCTTTCTTTTTTTCTGTGTGTGCGTGCGAGTGTGGGTGTGGGTATGAGTATGGGTGTTTGTGTTTTTGTTGTTTCGGTCAGTTGCTGTGCGAGGGGTATGACGTCTTTGGACAACCGCTGTTGGAGCACCAAAGTCAGCGGAGGTTTTTGATTTTAATACCGTTTTGTTGCTTCCTTTTCAATGTATACAACTCTTTTTGTCCCTGAGTCTGTGTGTATACATGCATCTGAGGGAAGAAAAGGTGGGGAAAGGGGAACGGAATAGCCATTCGTCCTTTGCAGTAACGTCTATATTTTTGGTATGGAGTGATAAACTTCAAAAGACGTGCTTGCTTATGTGTGAGAGTAAGTTTGATTATATACAAAAAGAAACATATGGAGGGGGAGGGGGGAAAAAGAAGTGATGGTGGGAAGAGCACGTTGCTTGTAGTGCCCATTCATACACATATATACATGTATTTGTGCGTTTATGTATGCCCATTTCTTTCTCTGTGTGTATAATTCTTTCTTTTGTTTCTGTATTCTCTCGGTATATTTCCATGTATATATGTATACATATATATACAGAGAGAAAAGGAAAAAAAAGAGGGGAAGATACACAGACACGCACATGTGAGCACATCCCAACTCTCATTATTGTTGTTGTTGTTATAAATTTGCAGAAGAGACTGAGGATAAGTAAAACATCGGTTGCGACAAGAAAAAGTGGTGGAATACTCTCTTTTTCTCATTATTTGCATTCTCTAATGCAATCTATTGCCTTGTTTGTTTGTTTTTCATTTTTTCTGTGTGCGTGCATGATACTCTTCTTTGTATTTTTTTTTGTTTATGTATTTGCAGTTTCGTTATAAAGCTTTTCTAAAAGCAAACAAGGAAACAAGGAAAAAGAAAAGAAAGGGGTTGTAATCAATTTCTTTTCCCTTCTTTTTCCACCATTTCCCCTCTCCCAACGGCATCTCAACAATCCTCTTGAGTTCATACAGAGATACCTACACGTACTTACACGCATACACACAGATGGAGCCCACGAAGGTCACTTGTGATGATGTGAACCAACTTGTTGCCATGTGCTCCATATCGCAGGAGAAGGCGATCACGTCGCTGCAGCAGTGCTCCTCGAGTCTCTTTGTTCTTCTCTACCAGCGCCTCTACAACTGCACCATCAAAGACATTGAGAGCTCCCCGTACACACTGCAGCAGAAACAATGGAACGTCACGCGTGTGCTGAATGAGCTGCGTGGCAGGCGCGGCATTGACGTCGCGGGCATTGACGCGGAGCAAATCATTCAACTGAACGAAGAACACATCAGTCGACTAATCACACTCTTCCTGAACATTGCCTACAAGATGCGCCTACAAGGAGGAGGAGGAGGCGCTGGAGTGGCCTCGTCTACCCCAAGCGGCTCCGGGAGAATCTCCCTCTCTGCGGCCCAGCCGCGGCCGGTGCTCGCGGAGCTGCCGCACGGGTCGGCGGAGGACGGCACGTGGTACGCACCGGTGCGGCCGGTGGAGGAGGGCGAGCACGTGCTGCAGATGTACCACACGCAGGCGGGGGGGCAGTTCCCGCAGGAGCACGTGAAGGTCTCGTCCTCGCAGGTGGGCGGAGAGGAACACACGCCGTACCTTCAACGACCACTCGCCCACCAGCAACTTCATTCGCACTCTCACCATCATCATCATCAGGCGCGGGGGAGTCATGAGGGTGTCGATGGAGTCAATGCTGAGGGAGTCGCTGATGCGGCCACAACAGATGACGATGACGACAATCCTCTTGTCATGGAGAGCTCGGCGAGGGACGAGCACGACTACGGCGGCAGCGCCGGGAGCTACGGAGACGCGGACGACGAGGAGGAGGAAATTCCCACAAATCAGCTGGTGAATGCATGGAGTGCGGAGGTGATACCACCCAAGTGGTGCAACAATGTCGTTAGCACCGCAGGCATTGCAGATGTGCGGGAGCGACTTAGCCTAATGGAGGACCGCCTCATACACGCCGCCTCCCAGCGCAAGAGGCTGCAAAGAGCCGATGCGCAGCCTCTTCTTGACAGCAACCACGTTGGAATCAGCCGCACCGATGGAAGAAAAATAAGGGACAGTAAAAGACACCACCAGCAACGACCCAAAGTCACATTTCCTCGTAGTCTTGTCCCTGACACTGTCTCCACGGATGAGATGCTGCGTCAGGAACCAAAGCGTATAATTGATTACACTCTTAGAAATGAAAAGATCGAGATGCTTCGCTCCATACGTTTTATTGATGACCTTCAGAAGGAAATAAGGCGGACAGTGGTTCAGCAACACAACGACGCAACACAACAGTTACGCGAAGAAGTGCGACAGTCTTTGGAGAAAGACAAGCGGGAAAAAACTGAGCGTATGCGACGGATCAAGAACGAGGATGAGAAATACCGCAATGCCTACAAAGCCATCATGGCTGCTGCGTGTAATGATCTTCGGAATGCAAGAGATCTCATGGCAGAGCGCACGCGGCAGCTGGCGGATTATCATTCACTCTCTCTGCGAGAGAGTCGTCGCATGTGCCAATACATGAAACGGGAGAGCAGAGAACGCATGCGGCACGATCTCCTTCGCTATGCAAGTACTGTAACCGGATGGCAGTCACATTTTGTCAGTTAGATTGTTTTGTTTTGTTTTCGTTGTTGTTGCTTCACTATTGCTGTTGCTCTTTGTGTCCATACCCAGCCCTTTTTGTCTGTTTCCTGAAAGTGAAAAACAAGCAAACAAGCAAAAAAATAGAGGAGAGGACGAAGAAACAAGGGATACATAACAATAAAAATAAGACGAGGAACGAAAAAGGGGAAAGAGAAGGAAGTAATATCTGTTGTTCTTATCATTCTTATTTGATTCTTTTTTTTTTTTGAGTCCTTCGTCAGAGTGGTACAAAAAAAAAAAAGATGCGTGTTTTTTGTTGCTGGCTTTCCATTCTCGTTCCTCCCCTCTTTTCTCCAGTTTGAACGAATGTTTGATGTGGTCGTTGTGTATTTGTGTTCATCTTGTTAGAGGCGTGGAATCCTTGTCAGTGTCTCCTGTGGTATTGTTCTTGGTGCTTTTTTTTTCGTTTTTGGTTTTCTTTTACTGTACATGTCATTTGGTTCGCTACTATTCTCTTGTATGGCAAGTGCCCTTTTTTATTATTATTATTATTATTATTATTATTATTGTTTATCTTGTAAGTATGAACTTCTTTTCCAGAGCTACATATGCATGCGTGTTATCTTTCTCTGGGAAAGAAAAAAAAGAAAAAAATAAGGAGAAAAAAAAGCAAAGAAAAGATCGGAGAAGGACCATCAGTTGTGTGCCAATTTTATGTGTATGGGAGTGCCTTCCCTCCTCCCAAGGCGGCAAAGAAAAGCATATGCATAAATAAATATAAAACAAAAACAGAGAATCTCCGCCGAAAGAGTTATTGTGGTATCTGATTACTTTTCCTTCTGTCTATATATGTATGTATATTTGGATCTGTCTTCTTTTTCTTTTTCTTTTCCTCCTTGTTCTTCTCTCCTTGTGGCTTTGGGGGTTACTCCTGTTGGTCTGCTTTCCCCCTTCTCTCTCACGTTGCGACTCATGGCGACAACAACAACAATAATAAGTGCAATGCAGCCGCGGCGCGAATGCCGTGACCCCTACTCACTCCTAGACAGCTGCTGTCTCGAGGGGCAGTCGTCACCGCGACTGGATGAGCTTAGACACCACACCGGCGTGCACACGGACGGCAATGCCTCGGCCTTCCTGAACCGCGTCAGCAGCGTCAGCCCGCACCGGCCCGGCGTCTCGTGCGACAGCGTGAACACAAACCGCAGCGGCGCCGATTACTTTCATCCACCACCGCCGCCGCCTTTCTTCTTTAGTGGCGGTGGGAGCGCAACCGACCCGCAGTCCGCTGGCTGGCCTCCTCCGCCCCCTGCCGCCCTGCCGGAGACGTACTGGGCGGCCCTGCAGGACGCGCCGTGGATTCCGCCGCCGCCAATCCCGCAGAGCGACTCCGGTGTTTCGTATGGTGGCAACAGTTACTACTGCAATGCTGCGAGGTGGCCGACCCCGCAAGACATCCCACTGCCGTCCACCTTCCCGTTTCCGCCGCACCTGCTGCCGCCATTTCCACCGCTTCCCCCAAATGTAGACCTGAGTCGCATGCCGCCCCCACCACCGTGGTTCCCCTTTCCCAGGGAGCATCAACAGCAAGAGCGGAGGGAGTATGGGGGCGACACGACATCAAGTACGTATAGTGATAGTGGGACAGACACGATGTCTCAGCGAGAAGGAGGAGAAAGAGGGCGTGTTCCTCCATACCGCAAACTTCATACGGGGCAACCCTCGAAGCCACATCCCGGAGGAGATCATTTTCACTCCGTTGCCACTGAGGCAAAGCGTCAGATGCATCCTAGAGTTACCCCTTCCCCAAAAAGAAATTTCGTGGAGAACGGCAAAAGACAAGGAAGTCGGAAGCCGCAGAATGTATCAGAACCACGTGAGTGGATTAATACATCACGTGCAACTGCACCGAAATCCACACGAAGGTTTGGCTCAACCCCAGCTGCTTCACGAGGTAACATGACTCCTTCACGAGCAGCTGGTGGCCGTGGTAGACTAATACCAGAGCAACGAGGAAAAAAATATAATACTGCGGCGCGTGCAGTTAAGGGTGTTTTACCCCGTTCAGAGGATGTCATGGAAAGGCAGCCTTCTTCCTCATCCTCCACCCGGGGTGTACAAGTGAGAAATCCATCTCGCGACCCGAGTCGGACCCAAACACGTAATCCGAGTGTGAATAAAAAACGTGATGCCACTGACCTTCTGTCCAATGGTGGAAGGCATAACGGAGCTCACCATGTTTCCCCCAACAAAGCTGGTAATCAGGATGAGCGTGTGTCAGAGTATCTTAAAGGTATTGAGGACCTTTACCAACGACTGCGAAGCAGTTATGAAGATTTTCAGCGTGACCCAGCAACGTTTCTCAAGAATGCATCCATATTGAAAGAGGCCGCAGCAGTGGGAAAAGCACCCGCAGTATCGTCCTCACCACCAGCAACATCACCATATGGACTACTACGCAGTGGTCTGGATGGGAAGGAGGAGGAGAATATGACAAGAAGAAAACACGATGACTCAAGATGTCGTGAGATATCGCAAGGGAAGGGCAGTCTTTTATTCTCTCAAGAGTCTCAACGAATATGTGACGAGTTATTTAAATTAGAAATGCAGTGGCAACGATTAGAAGACTTGAAACGAGGCTCAACTGGAGAACGGGGAGCTGCTCCAATGGAGATGTTTCCTGATGACTCCAAAGGGCTAACATTTCAGATGCAACATGGAACTGGTGCTGTGTACACGGATGTCGGAAGAAGAGAACATCACAGTCATGGTGTTGAAAGACATAAACAGAAGGCTGGTGACATAAATGAATCACTGTATGGGAAAGAATTGCAAACAGTCACCCCAATAGAAGGAGTTCGAAACGGGAAACCAACTACCGGCATTCTCTCACGCTGCTCCACTCCATGTACAAGTAGAGATCATCCACAAAGCAGTCTTTCAGATAGCGGTCAAATGGATCAAAGGAATAAAAGTGTAAGTAGTACTGCAAACTCTCACGTGCTGTTCACACGTGAGCATGTGCTGGGATTGGTGAGGGAGCGAAAGGCCTTGTTGGAACAAGATGTTTCTGTGTAGGGGCAGAAAAGGGAAGAAAAGAAATCTACATTTGGACGCATTTATTTCATCATCATTATCATCATGGCCCTCTGTGTCATGGATTATAAAGATGTTTTTGTTTAGAGTGTTCATTCACTCATACACAGTGAAGAACGAAAAGAAAAAAACAACGGGTGCGCGTCTTCCCCTCGTTTCTTTCTTTCTCTCTCTCTTTCTGTATCCTTGTGTTGTCGTTCCAGCACCCGTTTTATTTGGATGGTGGTGTGGCTGTTGTCTTCATTGTTGTTGTAACTGTAGTTTTTTTTTTTCCACCCCCTGGGCAAGCTCTGCGTGACTTTTTTGTTTTGTATTGGTGACGACCAGTTTCAGTGGCACCACAAAATCTACTACTGTTCACGTTTGACAAACGTTTCTCCTAATCAATCACTCCTTTTGATATACATAATTCCCTATATCTGTTTCTTAGCCCATCTGTCTGTGTGCTTGGTGAGTTCTTTACCTTTTTTTGGGGGGGGAGTCCGATTTCTAATCTTTTTCTTTTTCTTTATGAATACATACATGTAGTGTGATTCTTTTTACACGCTGATGGAGAATGCGATGACTACCACCGCTTCTCCTACAGTTGTAGCTAAGAGATGTGGTTTATTTGGGTCTACAGGGACGGGAGTGCCAGTACCCCCATCGGATGGTGGTTTCCAACCTGGGAGTCTTCAACGATTTGGCTTTGTTTCTAGGGACGGGCTGCTGTCTGCTTTGAATCAACAACGGGCGTGTGCTGCCTCACTGTGTGTCTTACCTCTTGCAGAGGCTGCTGCTGCTGATAGTGGAAGCCGTGACGAAAAGACTGCTGGACACTGCTGTTCCCCTCTTGGCGCCTTTGCCGCTGGTGAAGAGGGCGCCACGATGGGTGGACAGGAGGAGGCATGGGAGTTGCTGCGGCAAACCTCCTCGTGGGGCCCTTCCATGTGCGGTCGGGTCGTGGCGTCATCGTCGTCGTGGGACATCCCTGCAAATGATCCGAGGAGTGTATCCAGCCAGATCCGCCTTGCGTTGTTTTTGGGTCTCCGCGCCGTACTGGTGCCGCTACCAGAATGCGGTGATGATGGAAATGATGTTACTCCAGCATTCACTGCGGCTGTTTCTGTTCTTGCACAGAGAATACGCGAGACGCGGGCAACATACTTTTGGGTTTATTGTGACGCTTCATCTCAGGCACATCGTGTGGTGTTTTCTCGACTTCGTACCGCTCTCATGTGGGGTGAATCGATTCCCTCCTTGTCTGAGGCTGCAGGTGGTGTTTCTCGTGAGGTGCTGCGCAGAGTGCTGCCGTACTTGTGGTTTTCTGAGACGTTTGGAGCTCTCCCATCAGAATGGCTCGGGGAACCTGTCGTGGCCTTTGAGGTTCCACATGTTGATAAAATAACTCATGCGTTTCGGTATGATTCAGTGAATCTTCAAATGTGCTTTTCTGAGCTACCGAGTGATATTTTACCTCTCGTGAACTCGTACTGGGCGACAGTACAACCACCTTTTATTTCCCTAGGAGCTTTTATTCTGGAGTTACTCCGCAGAAGGGCAATGCCTATTTTTCCACGGATTGGTTTTCTTCAGTCTTACGGAATCATGAACCAACTGTATGAAGGTTTTGTGCATGACGATGGAAGGGACACCTTTGAAGGCTTTGAGGACACATTGCAATTGCCGTTGCAGCCATTAGGGCATATGCTTGCAAGTGGAGTCTATGAGGTGTTTGAGCAGGACTCTGCAAAATACCGTCAATACCGCACGGCGATGTTTCATTTCTTTTCTGATTGGCTACGGTGCCGTGAGGAACGCAGTCATGGAAAAATGTGGAGTCAAATTATAAAAGAAAATAATGGTGAAGCTGATGATGATAGAATGAATTTTGTGCATGTTATTCTTTTAGGTGCAGGACGAGGTCCTTTGATCGGGGAGTGTTTGGATGCCGCTTCTGCTTTGGACATTCGAGTTCATTTATTTGCTCTAGATAAAAATCCAGAAGCAGTGGATTTTGTTCGTTTACGATTGTCCACGGATCCTCAATGGCGTTATTTTACACGCGATTGCGGTCATGTTGTGGAAACCATCTGTGCCGACGGACGTGCGGTGGAGGCAACAATAAATAATAATAAGGGCATTTTACCAAAGTATTGGGGCTTGTGTGATCTTGTTGTCTCGGAGTTACTTGGAAGTTTTGGTGATAACGAACTTAGCCCAGAGTGCTTGGATGCATTTTACGAGGATTTCCGACGTTATCAAACCTCTGTGGGAATACCAGTGAATCCATTCATGACATCTATACCACAAGAGTACACTGCATGGATTGCCCCATTGTATTCAGGAGGAATGGAGGAGTCTGTAGCAGACGCAGCTGTTTCCGGGCTCACAGTATTGCCTTCACCGTGCTGCCATGATCGCCGTGCAGCAATTTATCACTCCATGTTTGTTTGCAATGTCTGCCGCGCCATTTCCCTCGCTGCGCCACAACCCTGCTGGACATTTCGCCACTTTACAGAGACGGTTCAGAAAAAGGAGCGGGAGGCTTTTCTAACATTTCGAACGAATATTGGTGGTCGCTGCAGTGGTTTCATTGGATATTTCTCAGCCGTTTTATATGCCTCAACATCCATGTATGCTGGCAGTCGTGGTGGGGTGGGCCATGATGTTGATGAGGCTGTTACTACTCTTGCAACCGTCCCAGAGGGACGAACGCGTGGAATGTTCAGTTGGTTTCCGTGTTTCTTTGCAATTGAGCCGCGAGACGTCATGGAGGTGCAGCCGGGCGACAAAGTGCAGCTGCACATGCGTCGTTGTGTGAGTTGTGAGAACGGAGGGCGTGTGTGGTACGGTTACGACGCCACGCACCTGCAGGAGTCGGGGGGAAATGTAAAGAAGACGGCGTCTATCAACGATGGTGGCTGGGCCGCCTCCATCCTGTTGCCTTCATGAGAAGCAGAAAGGAAAAAAAAAGGGGGGAAAAGTAAAAAAAAAAACACACACATGACAACAAGAGAAAAGGAGAGCTATAGAATGACATTTCCTTCGATTTAACAGATTGTGTTATAAACATAAATATCCATAATAAATTGCTTTCGGGTCGTCCTCTATTATTTCTTTCATTCTATTTGTTTAATCATGATGGTGCTGTGTACCAATGGAAAGAACTCTGTATGTCATGCCCTTGTTTGTGTTTGTTTTTTCCCCTAACCTTCCTTTTTTTATTTTATTTTTTCTCACCTTTGTCTTCCTTGTAGAGAAAGGAGCAGGAAACGGTGGGAAGAGTGACTCTCTCTCTCTCTCTCCCTGTCTCGCTTTTTTTTTCTTTCTGCACAATCCATTTGATAACTCTCTGGCCACTAGGTTGTGGTAGCAGTGGTGGTGGCGTGTGGTACTGTTTCACAGCATCTTCTTTCTTTTTTGCCTTGCAACATAACTTCAAAGAAATATATATATATAGGTAGCCAAAGGGAAGACGAAAAGAGATTTCCATTTCCCCTTGCAAAAACAAAACAAAACAAAAACAAAAAAATGCCTCGCCACTACACCCCGCGTGAGGTCCGGGCGCACTGCTTCGAGGATGACGCCTACCTCTCCGCCAACGGCCGGGTGCTTGACATCACGCCCCTCATCCAGCGCTACCAGGGCACGCGCTTCGCCGGCCTCGTGCAGCCCCTTATCCGCGCCGCCGGCACCGACATCTCGCACTGGTACGACCAGAAGACGGCGGACCTCAAGCACTGCATCGACCCCGAGACCGGCTTCCGCACGTACGCCCAGCCCTTCGGCCGCTTCGCCCACATCCCGACGGTCCTCCCCGATAGCAACATCGACCTCACGTACGAGGTGCCGTGGTGGAGGGACGAGGCGTACGTCATTGGGAACCTCACACGCAAGACGCGGAAGATACGGGTGATCAACACCCTCAACGGCGCGGAGCACACACTTGAGGTCTGCGCTGAGGAGACGCTGTTTGAGATCGTCACCACACGGTTTCTTGCATACAACGCGCATGCACTGAGCTACACGTGGCGGCGCCATGACCCGGACGGACGAGACCTCGACATGGGGAAGACATTGGATGAGAATGGCGTCATTGATGAGTCGGAGGAATTTGAGTCGCTAGGATTAAACGCGGATTTTTACATCCCCGCATTGCACCTCTACTACGACGACGATTTGACAGAAGCCTAGAGGCACAAGGAAGGAAAGGGAAAAAAGAAAGCAGCATCTTTCAAGTCACATGATAAGAGAAGAAAAAAAGAAAAGAAGGGAGATGATGAGGGAAAGAGAGTCTGTGAAGGAACTACGAGTGATGTGAGCCAATGATATGGAAGAGATGATGCCATTGTTTTGTTTTGGTCTGTTTGTATGAGTGTGAGTGCGTTTTTATGTTTGAATGTTTGAATCCTCCGTTGGAGATGTACAGAACACTACTGATGCAGTTTGATTTTTAGTCACCCCATGATGTGGGCTGTGATGATGATAACAGCAACAAGAACCAAAAAGAGAGGGAAAGAGAGAGAATTTGAAGGCTCCTCTTCTACTCGTTTTATTTATTTTTCTTCTTTCCTGAGTGTCTTCTTCATGTCATTACCATTTTGTCGCCTCTGGTTTTCTTTTAACCTTCCTCCTCTTTTCTTTTTGTGTATATTTAATTTCTCCCCTCCTCCACATCATCGGAATGGACTCTTCTTGTTTCTCAGTGTCCGGAGCACGTAACGCAAAAGAACTGAAACGCAAAACAAAACAAAACAACAACAAAAAAACTCTCTCTCACACATACGAAAAATAAAAAGGAAAAAGAGATACGTGTAAAGAAGGACAAAACCAAAGAGAGAGAGAGAGAGAGAGAGAGAGAGAGAGAGATGTTTTGTAAATCATTACAAACGTTCATGAATACTGCTGGGCTACCTAGAGCCTCCCCAAGTTTTTGCACCACTCTGCAAGAATCCCTCACGAAGGCGCAGAGCATATGGAATCTGGACTTTGGAGGATCTCCCACCACAGATAAGCTTACATTTTATAATGAGAAAAAAACTTCTTCCGCACCACTTTTTCATGTGTTGGATCTCGATGGGACAGTTGTAAACCCAGACGAGGAACCGCAGGTGTCGAAGGAACTATTAATAAAAATGATTGAGACAATGCTACGTCAGCAGACACTTGATAACATCTTCTTGGAAGCACACCGCCAGGGTCGCATTTCTTTCTACTTGACAAGTTTCTGTGAGGAAGCCACCATTGTGGGAACTGCTGCTGCGTTGCGAGACCGTGATGAGTTATTCATGCAGTATCGCGAGGCGGCTGCCCTCAGTTTCCGCGGCTACACCATTGCGGAAATGGTCGCGCAGTGCATGGGAAACATTGAGAACGAGCTGAAGGGCAGGCAGATGCCAATCCACTACGGCTCCCGCAGGCTGCACACGCATATGGTGAGCTCCTCAACGGCGACGCAGATTCCACACGCGGCGGGGGCGGGTTACGCCCTGCGCCTTGAGAACGAGCGGGAGACAGACCCCAGCAGCGCACGCATCGCCGCCGTTTTCTTCGGCGAGGGCGCCGCGAGTGGGGGCGACTTCCACGGCGCCCTCAACTTCGCCTCGACGGTGGGGTCAAACACACTCTTCGTTGTGCGCAACAACGGCTACGCCATCTCCACGCCCACCGCGTCGCAGTACGCCGGCGACGGTATTCTAGCCCGCGGCATCGGCTACGGGATTCCTTCCGCGCGGGTGGACGGGCATGACATCTTAGCGGTTCTGCAGACGATGCGACGGGCGCGGGAAATCATACGGAAGACAAACCGGCCTGTGCTAGTGGAGGCAATTCTCTACCGCGCCTCGCACCACTCCTCCTCCGATGACAGCGCACTCTACCGGCCGCAGAAGGAAATGGAGGAGTTCTCGACGGTTTTTTCACCAATTGCGAGGTTTGAGAAATACTTGGTGAAGAAGGGACTGTGGGGACCTGAAGACGCAAAGAATTTTGTACGGAAGGTGCGACAGGAAACGATTGACGAGCTGCGAAGACAGGAGAAACTTCCCAACTGGCCGATATCTTCAATGCATGACGATGTCTACAAGGAAATGACACCAGAGATGCGTCAAGCGCAAAAGGAACTGGAGGAGCATTACGAACGGAACAAACACGCGTATAAGATCTGAGAGCGTGTGAGTCGTGTCAATTACAAGATGCATACATAACAAGAATAGAACTGGTAGTGATGGTGGTTGTACGAAGGAATCATACACATACACACACACGTAGATGCACAGGTAGAGGAGGAAAGAAAACAACACAATTGAAAATATGTTGGAGTATTATTAAAGGAAAATAGGATCTTTCTTTTTTTTGTTTTGTTTTGAATTATTATCATTATTATTATCATTATTATTCATTTTGATGTTTCCTCTCTCTCCCTCCGTACAGCGTTGTTCCTCACCTCCCCACAGCCAATAATTATACACAAAGAAGCGTCTCTCCCTCTGTCCGTCTGTCCGTCTGTCCATGTCAAGACGTTACATTGGGCGCTTGTACAAAAATATTCTTCGCAAACTTCCACGCAATCTCGTGGCGTTTGATGGCCACTGCCTCATGTGCCAGGCCCGCGTGCAGTACGTGCTGGAGCGCAACTTCTCGTACTTCAGCTTTTTCCGCTTTACGGAGGGCGTCGACCCGGTGAGGTTGGAGGCGAACAAGATGTGTTTCTGCAGCTTTGACTCCGTCGAGTGGCGGGAGCTGCGCCGCCATTTCCCGCATCTTCTGCAGGACGCGGAGGGACTCGTGCTGATCGAGAAGGTGCCGTCGAAGACAGCGTCGTTTTTAAATTTAGTACGGAGACGAAAGCGGCAGAAGCAGAAACGAGGTGGAGCAAGCATACATGACAGCACGAATAAGTATAATCCTCTTGCTGCTGCAGAGGAGGATCTTGACATTCTTGTGTCTGTAGAGTATGAGGCGGTGTGTCGCATTGGGATGAAGCTGGACCGATGGCTGCCACGATCTTTTTTTTACTGCATCTATTACATGATCCCGCAGTGGGTGGGAAGTCGCTGGTGGAATTACATGTTGGGGCGACGAAGACTGTGGGGAACATCAGAAGAAGATGCGGTGCGTTATCCAAAACGCGTCCTCGGCTTGAAGGAACGCACATGGAAGCTACCGTGAGCCGTGCGACACATCTCTCTCTCTCTCTCTCTCTCTCTTTGACTGTTATTATCGATATTGTTGCAGATGTGTCTGTGTGTGGTGTGATGATTATGTACCGTGCTGTTTTTGTGGCATTATACATAAAGTTGTGAGTGATGGTGACTGGAGTTGTGGGGTGTGATCTATTGTGAATAATAATGTGAGGAAGCTTGTAAAGTATACTTTTATTCCTTCCATCCTCATTCCTGTCCTGTCTTTCTTTCTGAAGAGGGAAAGACGAAAAGAGAGAGAGAGAGAGAGAGAGAGAGAGGTGATGGGTGTGTTTGTACAGGTGTAGCGTATTTATTTATTTATTTATAACGCCATAGTGTGTGTGTGTGTGTCTTTGGGTGAAGAAGAATTAAACAACAAAAAGTTGAAAAAAAAAAGGAGGAAAAGTAAATCTCATTTCGTGTGTGTGTGCATACCACATGTATAGATACACACACACGTGGAGCACCGCGGTGTTTTCTTTATTCATGTTTCCTTGGCGTTTGGTTTGCGCCTCATCTTCTCATCAGCACACGGCGAAGATGTCGCTGCTGCCATTCCTGCAACAACAACAGCGGCGGTGTTTCACGTCAATTATTGACCGCCTCACGTCTTCCTTGACGTCGCTGGCGGACCGTTCCTTCATGCCGCTCAGCGATCAGTGCATAACTGAGCCGCGCCGTCCGTACCCGCGCCGCCCGTCGATGCCGGAGAATCTCGCGGAGCGGCTCACGCTGCAGCGGCGACTGCGGGTGCACCTCGTCCCTTCGCGGATTACTGTTTCGAAGGACAAGATGTATATTGAGCTTCTCTGGCCGGCCGCCGCACTGCATGCAGTCGGGAATAATAAAGAGGAGGAGGGAGGGAAGAAGATTACGAAAGAGAGTGCGGCGGAGGAGGGGGAGGATGAAATGACTGCGTCGCCCCAGCGAGCGGGCAGCCGCGGCGATGTATGTAACGAACACCGCACAACTTTCCTCGCCGAATTTCTTCGCGCGTACTCGCCGAGCACAGACGTCATTGGCGCCGACGCACTCATCTACGGCCGCCGCGGCATCACCATCAGCGACGTCATTCCCGTCGGCAACTACGCCCTCCGCATTGTCTTCTCCGACGGCCATACGGGCGGTATTTATCCCTACGAATATCTCTTCCACCTCGGTAGGGAAAAGTATCCACGAATGCGGGAGTACATACGGCGTTTGAGAGCGAAGCGAAAGACACGAGATCCGCCCAGGCGGGCACCGTCGCAGCGGCTTTCGCGTTATCGCAGCGCACAAGAGGCAGAGAAAAATGAGGGATGAGGTGGAAGAAAAAAGAAGCAGGGCATGATGACTGACATCTGTGTGTGTGGGGGAAGTGAAGTGAAATGAGACAAATATGAGTACTGACTCATTCTTGCGGATTAAATGTTTTTTTTGTATCTTTCTTTGGTAGTTGTGTACATTTGACCTGCAAGTGTTTTTCTGTAAAGTTCAGTTTATGGAATCATTTCATTTTTCTTTTTTCCCCCCTTTTCTTAGCTTTATGGAATCCTTATTTGGGCTTCTTTTGAGGTTAGTTAGTCATTTTGGATGGGCTGTGACTATCACCCTGCAAGTGGGCGGGATATTTTCTCTATTTTTTGGTGTCTTCCTAATTGAAGGTTGCACTGTAGCCATTTCTCGTGTCGCCCTACCGTTGTTGACGCCGCCGGGATCTTTTTGCTTTGCCGCTCTTTTCACCATCTGCAGTACATTCTCATTTGTTACTCTATTCAATTACGTGGCGGCCGCAACATTCCGCAGTCCACGAGTGGACGCATGTGAAACACGGCGGTTGGCTCTGGAGGGAGAGGCGATGTCGCGGCAGCAGAAACGATGGCTGTTAGATGAACCCGCACGTTTTTGTGAGACATGTAAGCGATATAAAGCTCCACGTGAGCATCACTGTACATTGTGCAGCCGGTGTGTTACCAAGATGGACCACCACTGCCCTTGGATTAATAATTGTGTGGATGCAGAGAATCAACGGTACTTTTTTCTGATGATTTTTTACTTGTTCATCTCCACAGGCAGCGCCTTTGTCATACTTGTCACTGGATACATGCGACAATCATATGTCGTGGCTGGGGAGCCGGGCGTGTATGGCCCGTATGGATACCGCCTTCGTAGTTTCCCGCTTATTCTCACATGGGTCCTTTGTGGTACAATATTTGTATTCATGCCGTTTTTCCTCTACTGGGGCGCAGGGAGTTTGTTGAGGAATGAAACACCGATTGAACGCCTTATTCTGGACGATAAGCGGCAGAAGTCGAGCAACACAGTGACGCCCTTCCGCAACCCGTACGACCTCGGGCGGTGGCGTAATATTTTGTCGGTGTTTGAAACAGTCGAGGGTTTAGCTCCTCATGTATACAGGACCAACAGTGGGATTAGAAGGATTGGGATTTTACTTTGGCTCGCACTTCCCACGCTGCGGCCGTGTGGATGTGATGGTGTGCATTACCCCACATTTGATAAAGAAGTGATACTGCCGGTGTAATAAGAAGAAAAGAAGAAGAAGAGTATTTTGCTATTTTTTGTGTCTTCTTGGTGACTGTGTGTGTGGTGGTTTGAATTAAAGAAGAAAAAAACATAAGAATCAAAAAATGGTTTGGGTTGATCTCATATATGTGTGTTATGTTTCCTGGTTATATATTTCTCTAATTATCTGGTTGTTTTCTTCAATTTTCTCTTCATTCCACTAACTCCCACTCTAATCTTCATGCATAGAGAAATATATATATATAATTTAATTTACAATGATTCCATGGCTCATGGTTGCGAATGCAGTAGTCTTCACCGTCCTCCTTCTCATAACGGTTGTGCCTCCTCTTTTCATATACAACCCGGACAAACATCCTGGTGAATCTCTCGGGCCACCAACGGCGGGTTTTATCTTCCCAGTTAGCGCATTGAGTCACTCAGTCTGTCAAAAACTCTACATTCTCTTTGCACTGCCGATATCTGCGTTTCTGAACTCTCTTTTTGTATACCTTACTTACTACCGCCACCTTCGCCACATACAATTTAGAGCGGAGCTCAGCTGTGTCGTGCATACAAATTTAAAAACAGCCGCCATGGTTCTCTATCAGGAATACCAACAAGAGGAGGAGTATAATAATAACAATAATAGTAATTGTAGTAATGACGGATGGGGTCAAGCATCAGACATGCGAGGGCCCACGTTGCATGCAAACCGCAGTATCTACGCACTCATGCCGAATATAATGAAAAAAGGCCCGATGACTCCCGTCGCACTTATCCGCCCGCACATCCGCCCAGAGAACATATCATTGCACAGATACTCCACATCGCCGTGGTTGCCTGAACTGCGGGAGTTGCAAGAAATCGTTGAGGTTGAGTTTCTTTTGCGGGCGGAGGAGTCCCGTGAGGCCATACTGAGAGCTCTGCAGCGGAATGTACTCACGTCGCTTGAGGAGAGAATGATGCTGGTAGAGGGAGGAATGGTGGAGGCACTCAAGCTTCTGTTGGAGAGTAATTCAACGTGTGTGAGTGAGCCGGTGATGCGAAGGTGCTTGAGGGGGATTGAACTGGCAAAGAGACGAGCCTCCTAAAAGAAAAAAAAACAGCGGGAGAAAAAGAAGAAAATTGGTCAAGTAATTAGCTTGTGCCTCAGTGTGATATGTATGAATGTATTTGACTGCCTGTGTATACATGTGCGTATTACTTAGAGGATGTAGAAGAAATAGTAATATTAATACCCTTTTTGGTTGTAACATTAACATTTTTTGGCTTCTTCATTGTTATTTATTTATTTTTCATTTATTGCTATCTTTTCTTGGAGTTTGTTCGTGGGTGTGTGTCTGTGTATGTATGTATGTATGTTTGCGCTCCGAGCTCCTATGATTTATTACTGATTGTGATACTCTCTCTCCCTGGCGAAGCCGGCCACCTCTACGTGGTGCCAGGGATCAGTACCCTCTACGAGGGGAAGCCAGGAGCCTGCGACCGTGCCTAGGGTGCGGTTAAAGGCTCTTGGCGTCGGCAGGCAGGTCTGGGGTAGCGCTGTGTTTGGGAGGCCTGAAACAAAACGAAGGTTAGAACTGCTCCACAGCTACACGTCCTTGCGGGGAGCCCAGTGGAATGTGGGTGGGCTCACGCAGCCGTTCCTCGGAAGGTCATGGAACCAACGGAATCTGAGCCCCTTTAAAGCTGCTTGGAGATGTGGTTCGAAATCATTGTATGGAAGGATAGGACGAAGAAAAACAACCCTTGCAGTTTGGTGGCGCTACATGCGTAGAGGCAGCGTGGGTACGTTTGAAGAAATAAAAATAAAAATATTCTTTTATCTTTGTATCTTACTTTCATGAGTAGCTGAACCGTCGTGGTAGTTGGATTGATTTGGTGTGTCTCTTTGCTATTTCCCACTCATTTTCATTTTTCTTCTTTTTTTTTGTTTTCCTGTTTTTTTTGTTTTCTTTGGTGCATGAGAGACTATCAGAACTTTGGTGTGTATATAGTGGAGGGCCCAATTCCCTCGCTGTTGTTCCTGCCTCTGCTGCTGCTGCTGAATACATTCATAAGGAGAGGAAGAGGGAAAAAAAGAAAGAAGGAGAGAGAGAGAGAGCGAATCTCATTGAGTTGTTAGTCTCATGTATGATGCCAAATCATTCCTTGCGGTGATTTTGTTTGGATGTGTCTCCGGTGTTTCCAACGTTATTCTCCTAATCCCGCTGCTGTACATCGATGACAGAGAAAAGCGGGTCATTTACGGTGTCCTCATGACAGTAGTGCTCACAATGGTGGGATGTTTGTTGTACTTCTTTCAAGTTATTCGGCCCATTTATCACTTCAGCCGCACAATGAAGAAAATCAAAGAAAGTTTCGACGTCTCTTCCAAAAAGAAATCACCGAGTGAAGATGCATGGCAGTCTTCCTTCACGGGTAATAATCATCATTGTAATTATCGCCATGTTGATTGGAAAACTGTGTTGGGCAATCTCGACGAGGAGAGGGATCAGGTGGAAAAAGTTTTGCAGAATATTCACATGGGCATGCAGCTCTCGTGTAATCCCTTGCAGTGGCACAGGGAAACACTGGCGAGCCTCTTAGTGGCTGTGCTGGAGTGGCAGGAGAGTGTCATACAGGCATGCCGGGGGAGGCTGGAGGAACATGAGAAAATGTGTAGCAATGATTCTCTTTACCGTCAGAACTCTAGCCATCATTATAGGAGTAATAGTGGTGGTGCATATGTACAGGAGGACGGAGGAGGAAATTTACCTTCTTTGAAACAATACCATTACGATGGTAATAATAATAATAATAATAATAACTGCGATCATCAGCGTGAAGAAGTAAAAGTGAAGGAGGAGAATAGAGAAAAACATGGGGAAATAGAGATGGATACTTCAAAAGACTTGGCACCGTTTTCATCGCTTTCAACCGAAACTGAGGAGGCGGTAGGGAGAGAAAAGAAGAAGAAAATAAGTGTACATGAAGAAGACATTTTCAGGGAAAGAATTGTAATTGCGGCACCTGGGGAGGAGAATACCACCTCGTCAAAAACTAATTCCGATAAACCTTCCACGGCTTCCAGCCACATTTCACATGTACATTCCACGAAGAAAGGAGGAAAATCCTTTCACGACAATAATAATAATAACAAAAACAGAGAAGGGGTGAAAGGGGAGAATGCTGCAGTATTCAGCTCTGCGAAGGGGAGTGTACCGCCTCTTCCAGACCTCAGGCGAGGGAGTCGATTCCCTACAGACAATGATAATGTTTTCTTCTACGTCACTGTAAAGCGTCATCAAACGCCCGATGTGGTTATTATTGGGTTTGAAGCACTTCTCGATGATGATAATAATAATAATAATGATAATAATTCAGGATTATCGAATGTGAAAAAAGATTTGAATTTGCGTGAAGAAGTTCCTTTTCAAGGTTTTCTTGTGGATGAGAAAGGGAAGAGAGTTTCTCTGGAGGACCATAAGAAGGTACTTTATGGGTTTCTTACATGTGAGATGGAACCCGAGAGAAATATGACTGCACAGCACTACCGAAGGGAAATGACACAGAAATATTTTTCCTCTTCAGAGAGAGAAAATGTCTCCATGAAGACTACAAAGCGGTCTTTTATTTTATCGTGGGCGCCACTCCCCGACATGCCCATACGCCTGACGATACTCCCCGTGAATCTGTCACGGGATGAGTGCTGCATGCTGCCTGTGCTGGAATGTCTTGTGAACGATGTGTTTTGTATTATGACCACTGCTGTCGTGTATGCACAGCGAAGTGATGACGGTAGTAACCACCGTGGATTGCCGCAGTCTGTGAGGCTTCACGGTGTTTCCATAGAGGACGACTCGGGGGAGGACGAGGGTGTGGCTGGGACAGACTCAGCATTTGGAATGCCGATCTCAGAGAATATTACGCTGAGAGGGTAGTCGTCCATGGATGAAATGTATGTTGATTGGAAATTGCATTCGTGTTTGTTTGTTTGCTTTCTTTTTCTTTTGCATTGTTAGATAACTGTATGTTAATAAAACGACAATATGTTTCTTTTTCTTTCTTTCTTTTTGGATATCATTTTGTAGAATTCCAACGGACGTGCACACTACCGTTTTCTCTCTCTCTCTCTCTCTCTCTTTTACTTGCCGTTGTTGTTTCTTCAGCAATTCTTAGGACTCATGCCGCCAGCAGTGAATGAGAATAGACGTCTCTCGGCATCTACACTCAACCCCTCCCGGGTGATGATGATAGCAACGACGCTTTTGTTTTCTATTATTCTCTCGTCGTGTAGTTGTGCACATGTAACGTTTGCCTCCGTTACTGTGAAGGACGCGGCGCCATTTCGATGCATGCGTCCTTTTGCGTCGCTCGCACGATTTTCTCCTGCAAACATGGATGCAGCAGAGAACTGCAAATTTGGCGCCTTCCGTGTGGTGAATGCATCTGCCACTATTCACTGTGCCCATGGGGATGCAGAGAAGGAGAATAATAATAATAATAATAATAATAGTGTCATAACTACTGGAGAGAATCAAGAAGCTCCCACATGTAGCGTCACACTACGTGTTGAGTTCAATGCGGAGACGGATGGAAGATATATGCACACGGTCAGAAATGGAGAAACTTCTGAACAGAGTGACATGTCAAAAAATGAAGCCTACCGGTTTTCTTTGCGACTGCGGGCCTTGAATGACAGTACGGTGGAGTATAAAGGATTTGATCAGAATGGCTACAGTATGTGCTGCAATTTTATTGAGGGCTCAGTGTGTTCATGGGATGAAGAGGAGAATAATAATAATAATAATAATAATAATAGTGAAGAGATGAAGAGAAAAGAAAATGTTTCTGATGGAGAAGAGAAGTTGACTGCAACGGCGTCTTCTTCTTTCTCCTCGTCTTCTCTTCCTCGTCGACGTGAGGCGAAGGTTCTCTCGTGTCCAATTCACAATTCATCGCCACGCGGGAATGTATTCAGCGGCACTATAACTAAACCATTACATCGCCCTGTTGTGACGGAGTGGGAGGCGCGACTGGAGCTGTGGCGCGGCGGGCGGGGTGGGCGGGAGGATCTCGGCCGCGTGCTACTTCCCTTTCAACTGAGAGAAGAAGATATTTCATCCGTGCGCGCAAGCAACACTGAAGCGACTTCAACAACAAGGGGAGCAGGAGCAGTTGCCTTGTCATGTGTGCAAAATATAACATCGAGTGAAGTGAGGGGCGATGCTGCCGTGATAGCAGAAGAGAAAGAAAACAAAAGTGACGGAGCGAGGAAGGATGGATACGACGATTTGTAAGCTTATTTTATTTTACTTTTCTATATATGTGTGTGTGTGTGTGCCCCGTGCATTGCTTTCTCTTCTGGGGGAAGAGATATTCCTTGGAGGATGTTTTTTTTTTTTATATGTGCGTGTTCACTAACTCTTTGTTATACATGGCTTGAGTGGATGGAATATATTTGTACTCATCAAAAACCGACTCTGAGGGCGGGGCGCAGCAGCACACATTCATATATATATATTCGGTCACGTCCTTATTTTATTGTGGTTGCACTCTGTCATTGTTGTTGTTTATTATTCTCTTTGGTGCAAATATTGTTGGATGTGACTTATTTACATTTCTTTTTCTTCTTGTTGTTTCTCTTTCAGGCTTTTTTATTCAGTACAACTCTGGTGCAGTGGGTGACGGCCTCCTGGGACTGGAAACATCAAAAGTATCTGGTTTAACGTCTTTTTTTTGTTTTATTGTTTATATATATATAAGCAAGGAAGGTGAAGAAGGTCAACATCAGTAAACAAATAAACAAAGAACGGTCATTATATATATTTATCACAGGCAGCGGAGAGTAAATAGGACGTGTGTGGAAAACATTATTAGAAGCTCTCCCACATTCGTCCTTCACTCTTCCCCTGCCTTCACTTGCAAAAACCCGCAATTTGTTTCCTCGTAGTTGGCTGGCTGGTTTATCCCTCATCTTTTAATTGTTACTTTTTGGTTTGCTTTCCCATTACTGTTATCAACCATTCATTGTGAAGAGATATGAACCGGAGGGACCCCGCGGCGGCGCACACACTCGGCGGCGTGACGACGGATGCCTACGCCTCCCTGAACAGACCGCCGCCGCACCCCACACCGCCGCACGTGTGTGCGCTCGCAGACCACGCGGCGGGGAAGGAGAACGTGCAGGCGGCGGCACCGCAGTGGCACTCGCAGGGCGAGATGCGGGGGGCCCCGGCGTTGGGCCACGGCGTGCGGCAGCGGGAAAACTTTCCTCCACCCCCCACGCGGACTGCCGCGGCGAGTGCGCTGGTGGAGTTGGAAGGGATCCTCACGTATGTGGAGTGCGTGACCGCATCGCTCGCACACCGGGCGCGGGCACCGATGCCGTCAGAGTCGGTCCGTGCGATCTCGGGCTCCATGGTTGCCCCGCGCCGCATTGTGGCGAGCGAGCAGCAGGACGCGGCAACAAATTACTCGCTCGCCATGAGCCTGCACGACAGTGCGAACAGTTTGCTTTCCTGCTTCTCCAAGTTAGAGTACGTGACGCTCTCACAGAGTGATACATTGGAGGACATTGAGCGGAAGGTGAGTAAAACTTCTGGGGATGTCAATCTCTCATTAGACGCTATAGAGATGCGGTACGCAACGCATGAGGACCCTGATGTGCAGGAATTCTTTATCGGAAGCCGGCAGACAATTGAGGACTGTCGTCGCGTGGTTCAAAGCTTGGTGCAGGCGGCAAACCAAACACTTAGTCTGCGTCGTGTTGTTGGTAAACGAGATGTTGTGCAGGCAAAGAAATTATTCACTGAGCATCAACAGGAATATTCCAAAGGGGGAGTAACACGTTTGCACAGTCCACTGTTTACGTGGGTAGAAAAGAAGTGGTTTCCCGCAATGGAGACATGGAGTCGCATAGTGGCCACATCACGCAAAGAAGCGGAGGCCTCAACTGTTGCCTCCGCTCTCGCAAGCGCACATCAGAAAACAATTGCTCAGAGTGATTTGATCAGTGAGATCCTGCGCCCTGGTGAAACACTCTCTGACTTGCTGCGAAAAGAATTAGATGAACCCCTCTCGCTTCTAGAAACCTCTTTGAAAAAAGTGAAGGGTAATTTGGATGCACTTCGAGCAGCTATTGCTATGCCAGAAGCGAAGAAACTCACGGAGTGTGTTTTCGCCGTGGAAGAACTTATGACAACGGGTCAGTTAAAGTCATCCGCTGACAAGGAGTTGCTAAAGGAAGGCAAGCGACTTATCGTTCGTCTGCAGCAGGTGGAAAACTTGGAGGCGGCATTGCGCCTGGCAGCCCAGGTTGGAGAGACAGTAACTCTGTTCCGTACAATACATCATGCGAATGAAATTATGCTTCAACTTCGCATAGCAGGGGACATGGCTGCGAATAGAGAAACTGTCACCTGCTGCAATAAACTGTTGGAAGAAATGTGCAAGGCAAAAAATATTTCGCCTACAGACTTCATTGCAAGGCGTGTTGACCCAGGATCTATTACTGTGGCGCATGTACCTTCGCATATATGGTCCACAGGGACGACTGCTGCGTATCAGGCCGCCTGCCAAAGTTTGGCCACACGCATAGCGCAAGATCTTGTGCGTCTTGAACTGGAGCGGGTGATGCACGGCGGCGGGGATAACTCGTCCCTTTGCTTGACGGCGACCATCAATGGGAGCGATGATTTTAGTAACACATCTTCCAGCAATCCCTCATTGTCTTTCGCCCGAAAACACAATCAGTTTCCAAGGCTCAAGCCGTCGGGTATAGCTGAATTGCGAGCCGCACTAAAGCAGGCAAATGAAGTGGGTTTGAATGGGAAGTTGGTGCAGGAGAGTGAGGCGCTGCTTCGCTCGGCGGAGGTGCTGAAGCTGAAGGTGCACTTTGATGCGCAGTTGCGTCTTGTGTTGATACAAGACCCTGAGAATGCAACCTTTGAGGATATTTACAAGAAAGTCTCTGGGATTTGCTGCAATGGGCAGCAGAGTAAGAATGCATCATCAGAGTCATCGGGGAAGAAGTTGCGATTACGCTACCAGGATAGTGATGGTGACTGCATCTCGCTTGTAACGCAGGAGGATTGGAATGTGTTTGTGAGGGAAGAGGCTCCCAATGGTGTGTGTGGTGCCAAACTTGAATTGTACTGTGATTACGTACAGCTTCCTCAGGCACGAGTGCCGGATACTGTACTGACATCAGTGCCTTCTGTTGAAATGGAGGGAGGATCCACTGCGAAGATCATGGATGGGCCTGCAAAGCAAAGTGAAATAAAAGAAACGCACCCTCGTGTTATGCCGACTCCACAGCGTAGAAATGGAACCACGCCAAATGGTGCAGGAGTTAATACTCCGTGTACCGCCCGTTGTCGGAGCGCACGTATAGGGTTACGTCGCGCAGACTATTTATTATCGCAGCAAATACCACGGCGCATGGCGATGGATGATCTGTCTTTGCCCAAGAACGCCGGGATGCCAAACAACTCTGTAGCCGAGCCGGAGAACAGTGGCGACAAAGCAGAGTGCATTCGAGGGCGGCCACGGGAAGTGGGGCCGAGAAACGGCAATGCAGTAGAGACTGATCCTAATAGTAAAAATAATAATAATAATAATCAGGCTCGTAGTATCACGCCGAGAAGATCTGGACGGTGTCGCCTGCATTCTGTGAGATTGGGTGCAACGCCGACAAGGCCGGTCAAGTCATTGGTCCCGCAGACTCAGAAGAAACCCCAGCTGCTCATCAAGCCTACTATGGCAGTCTCGCATCTCTCTCGTGGTGATGAGTCTGCAGCCGTCGCCGTGGAGGACACTTCTGCTGCTCCTGCCTCTTCGCTCTTTGAGACGTCAACCGGGCACATTACTTCTGCGACTACACCCGCGTCTCTGCCTGCCTCTGCGTCCGCGGTTTCTCCTCCTCCTGTTTTCAACAGTCATGTTCACAAGAATAACAAAAAGACTGCGACGATTCCACCAACGACAGAATCGGCGGCAGTCCTGTGTCTGCAAGGGACAAAGAAATGGAATGAGGACGACGTTCAACTTGATTTAGAAACCGTTGCCTCTGTTGTGTCTACTTCGCGACGTCCAGTGGTGAGTATTAAAAAGGTCGAGACATCTGCCAAACAACCCACAGAAGCTAAACGCCCTGGAAGTGGTTTTACGGTGACGCCGTGTTCAAGGGGGACTCCTTTTTATTCAGGGATGGAGCCGGCCCAGGACCCTGCTAAAGAGAAGATGCGGAATCCGGGCGATATCATAGTTTTGGAGGAAAGACGTGAGTGGAGTACCGATATGTTTATACTGAATGATGTCTGCACAGTAATTAGTGAGCAAACATCGCTGCCGGAGTCTGCCACGCAGAGTGTGTTGAAAGTGAAGCCAGTAAATGAAATCAAAAATTTCTCCAGTATCAACTCCTTTCAAGGGGGAGGAAGAGGAGGAGGGACAGCACCCATGGCACCACCTGTGAATGATAGTGTGAAGAAGAAAGTGGAAACATTACAACAACTGCGGCAATTACGCGAAGAGAACCAAAAGGCGCTTAAAGCTGCTCTGTGCCAACGGAGAACGGGTAAATAAACTGAGCCCTTATGCACCAATCTTTTATTTTATTTTATTTTTGGTGCATATTTTTTAAACCTTTCACCCCAACCCAACCCCCTCCTGTTTTCTTGTTTTTTTTGTGTGTATCCGATTTTTAGATCTCAGCCCTATTCTTCTTCTTTTGTTTATTGTTATTGTTACTACTTTTACCATGCACATATGTGTCCCAGGATCTATCTATCCCTCTTCTTTTTATTTCTCCTTCTGTGTCGCACTTTTGGAAGAATAAATGGTAGAGTGGGTGGGTAGATGTTTTATCACTTTAAGAAAAAAAAAATACTGGAGAATGATTGTCACAAGGTTGATGAACCTAAAACGACTTTTTATTTTCTTTTGTTTCAGTTTCTTTGAGAGGACCTGTACCTGTTTCCTAATGTGTTTTGTTTTTTATTTCCTGTTTGTTTCTTCTTGAGTATTATGCCCTCGTGTGACTGTGTGGCGATGGCTGCATCACTTTTATTTATACTTTATGTACTCTTACACTTCTGTTCGGATGATTTTTTTTCTTTTCTTCTTCTTCTTCTTGCCCCGAATGTTTCTTTTTATTCGGGCAGATCCCCCCACACGTGTATTTGTTCTCGCCATCCCCATCTCTCATTGCGTCACCGTGTGCTTGTGTTTTGGAGCGGAGACTAAACAGAGAGGAGGAGGAACAAAATAAAAAAAAAGAAAGAGAAAGAAAACAAAACAAAACAAAGAAATCAGAGAAAAATAAGCACACCTCAAAAAAGGAAAAGAAAAAGAAAAGAGGAAAGAAGAGATGGTGCTGCTCACAGAAGAGGCTGCCGACGTGGTGCGGCTCATGCGTGAGTTGGGTGGCGTTGAGGAGTCGACGCTGCAGGTGGTGGAGCAGCTCCTCGGCTCGAAGCCCAGCCGCGACCTCATTCTCTCGCTGCTGCACGAGAAGGAGAGGGCCGTCGCCGTCGCGCTCTTCAAGACAACGCGCGCCGCCCACTCCGCTCGCGTTCTTGGATTTGTTTTGCGCTTTTTCGCCGACCTCGTCGTCGTCTCTAATGTTCTCGGGCGGCAGCTCGGCCTGCCGACGGCGGAGGAGTTGTTTGGGGACGATCCAGCCGAGTTTTTTCTGTATCTCGTGACTGCCCACCATGAGGAGAGCGGAGTAGTGAAGCCGGCGTTGTTCCTCGCCGCGACGACATTGCGGTACGCACCGATGGAGAAGAATGAGGAGGCGCTTCGTCGGTTCTTTGCACATGTCTCGGATGTACTTTCAGCGGAGACGCTGCAGGCGTCCTCCATTTCCTTTGAGGTGCAGGGATGTGCTATCATAGCACGAACGAAGGCACTTCGTTCGTGGTTTTTTGAGGAGAAAATGGTGAGATTCCTGCCACGGCTGCTTTTTGAAATTGTTGCGACGGACTCCGCAAGTATCATTCAGCTTGTGTATGAAACACTCCGACTGTCATGGTTACTATCGTATGAATATAAAGGTGTTGTAGAGTTGCAGCAGGAGAAGATGATTCCACATCTTCATCGGGTACTGCACCGTCTGCAAAAAGAGAAATGTATCAGAGTCGCTCTATTGACTCTTTGGAATATGGTAGAGGCGGAGCGACAATACATTGCCGTGATGACAGACCCCTCCTCTACAGAGTGGGTAAATAATTCTATTTATGAACTTGGGAGACTGAATGGTAATAAAGGCCCCGCAATTATTGCGGAAATGGTCAGCGTGGGAATGTTGAAGACACTCACACAACTCTCCCGTCGGAAATTTGGAGATGAAGATATTAGTGTACTCGTTGAGCAGCTAAAGCATGTGCTTGAAAATAGTATGGAAAAGCTCACAAGCTTTTCAGAGTATCGTGGTGAGGTGCTTAGCGGGGCACTGGAGTGGACTCCTGTGCACACGAGTGTAAAGTTTTGGAGGGAAAATGTCATGCACTTTGAAGACAATGATTACGAAGTTCTTGTGGCGCTTGGAAATCTCATCATGACAGCACGGCGGGACCTTACTCTCAGTGTGGCCTGCTATGATCTTGGGGAAGTCGTCCGACACCACCCGACGGGGAAGGCGCTGCTCCTCCTCCCCCGCATGGAGGGCGTCAAGAACCGCGTCATGGCACTCATGTCGCATGGAAACTCAGAGGTCGCCAAGAACGCTCTTCTTGCGGTGCAGAAGATCATGGTTCAGCGGTGGGAGTACATCCAAGAGCAGCCGTAGTAGTAGCAGCGATGCTGGTGGGAGGTGGGGAAGAAAGAGAAGGAAAATGCATCCCTTTTTTGTTTGTTTGTTTGTTTTGCTGTGTGTGTGTGTTTCTTTTAAATTTTGGTGGAGGTGTCGTTTATACCGTCAAGTGGGCTGAAGAAAAAAGAGAGTGAGCAAGAGAGTGGGCAAGAGAGAGAGTTGAATAACGAACAAAAGAAAAGATGAAAGTATTCAATTACACAAGAATGCCCCATTCATATAGACACCAGAAAAAAGGTGCTGAAGCGTGGCACGTGTGGAGTTCTCTTTCCCTATATATCTATATATCACTATATATTTCTCCCTTAGTGTTACTTTTTCAGTGATCAATACATCAGAATGTAAAAAAGGAGCCTGTAAATATCTACCATATTCCTCTGTTTGTAAACTGCACCCTGTGATATTTTTCCTTCTCTTGTTTGATTTTTTTTTCCGTTTCTTACATTTAAAAAATGCATTATAAAGGACGCTATATACACGGAGCGAGCAAGAGAGAAAGAAAGAAAGACGGTGACGACGGGAGACATGACTGTCCTGCTAATTTCTTACACGTTTTCCCTTATTTTTCTCTGCGGTTGCTCTCTATTAGGCGCGTGAGAACGGTGACCGGGCAAATGGCATTCAGGCGTGAGCAGCATGAAAAAAATAATATTTAAAAAATATATAAATATAATGATGCAAGCAATCGAGGCATTTGTATGAATGGAACACTGACTTAGAACTCCGTGCACCAAGCTACCTACCATAAGCACGGGACTGATGCAATATCCTTCCTCCCTTTCCCTCACCCTCTTGCTTTTCTTTTTTCTCCATTCACCGACTTCCCTCCTGCTAGTGAGTCTGGAATATGAATCTGCTTGCCGTTGATGTGATGAATCCTATTACTATTTATCCTAACAAAACGTCTGATGCGTGTACGTGAAGTCCACCTGTATATTTCTCTGATCAAAACATTACATCCCTTCCTCTGTCTCACCCTCTCTCGGTTACGTATTTGCCAGTCGCCGATGTGCTGTTTTTTAATTGTACAGAACATGACCGGTAAAAATACACCACGCAGACTCCGTGAGTAGCACCGTTGTGGAGCACAAACATCCCACTGCACCAACGGTGGGCTTACTCCCGGAAGAATCATCTGACACACGTATTACAAACGTCTCATCATTGCGGGGTCCTTTTGGTGACCGTATACCTTAATGTCTCTTCGAGAAAAAGGAGAAAATAATAATAATAATAATAATAATAATAATAATAATAATAATAATAATAATAATAATTCACAGGGCCTTTGTTCGTTGCTGTGGCTTGTTTGTGTGTTGTATAGAACCATTCTGTATTTTATCTGTGGAATTGGCCTGCAAATTTTTCCTCTTTTTCTTTTTTCTTCTACTTTTATGTATCATGTGGGCAAAAGTGTGTGTGTGTGTGTGTAGGTTTTAGTTTGAGTGCAGTTTTGATAGTCGAACGAATGTCGTCTTCCTCTCAAGTGACGGCAGACACCCGAATGGTGATTCGCGACATCGACGTGGAGAACTTCAAGTCCTACGCGGGCAAGCATCGCATTGGGCCCTTCCACAAAACCTTCACTGCCGTCATTGGCCCAAATGGTTCCGGCAAGTCAAACGTCATTGACGCGATGCTCTTTGTGTTTGGTAAGAATGCCAAGAAGATCCGCCTGGAGAAACTCTCGGAGCTCATTCACAGCTCCGCCGCCCACCCGCACCTCACGTACGCCGCCGTCACGGTGCACTTTGTGCGGCTTGCGGAGACGGCGGAGAGCCACGGCGCCCCCGAGCAGCGGCAGGAGGTGCCGGCGAGTCTTCTCTCCATCAAGCGCGAGGTGTATAGGAGCGGCTCCTCGCAGTACTTCATTGACGGCGCCAAGACGACGCAGCGGGGGGTGGTGGAGCGGCTGATCAGGGAGGGCGTCGACCTGGAGCACAACCGCTTTCTCATCCTGCAGGGCGAGGTGGAGCAGATCGCGCTCATGAAGCCAAAGGCGGAGCGGGACGGCGAGGAGGGCCTGCTCGAGTACCTCGACGACTTGATCGGCACGAACAACTTCGCCGAGAGAATATCAGAGGCGTCGAAGACGGCGGAGACGACACAGCTCGCTCGACTGGAGGCATTAGACCACGAGCGGAAACTGCGGGCGGAGCGGGAGGCACTGGACGACGCCAAGGACTCCGCCATCGCCTTCGTCACGAAGGATAATCACCTGCAGAAAACTCTCATTGTCATGTGTCAACTCCGCATGCAGACACTGGAGGAAAAACTTTCTGAGCCACGACGGCTTCTGCAGGAAATTAACGAACGTATTGAGAACATGAAGAAAGATGTGGATACACGAAGACAGGAGAAGACCAAGATAGACGAAGATCTTTTGAAGCGTAAGAAGGAACTTGCAGAAGCAGCAAAGGAACGAGATGCAGTTCGAGCAAAGAAGGAAGCGGCAGATGCAGAGGTGGAGCGTATCAAGTCGGGCGCGGATGAGCAAACAAAGGCTCGAAAGAAAGCTCAAGATCAAATGAAACGCGCGAAGGATGAGATGCAGCGGGCAGAGTTGCAACAACAGGATGCCGACCGTGAAGTGATTATTCATCAGCAAAATTTTGAAGAATCCACTCAACGAGTGGAGAAACTACAGAAGGAGTACGAAAGCAAAACGGAGGAACTTGCCAGTGCTTTCATGCCTCTTCGACAGGAACTTGAGAAAAAAAAGGCTGCGTTTGCTCCATATGAGAGAACTGTGGTGGAGGCAACAGAACAACTCAACACTGCACGTAGTCGATTAGCTTCACTTGACAAAGCAGGTATAATGATGCAAGAACAGTTACAGAAAATTGAAGATGCTACTGAGCGTAATAAAACACGGGTTGTGGAATTAGAAGAGATGTTAAAGGATGCCAATAAAGACCGATACAAGGTAGAATTGCAACGCCTTCAAGAAATGTTGGCCGGTGCAACGGAAAGGAAACATAGTGTTAATAATGCCATACAGGAGATTAAAAATACATATCGTGAAGGAGAGGCTGATGATAGAGCAATGGAATTTCTTCTTGCGCAACGTTCTTTAAAAGGGTACTATGGTACTCTACGACAACTTGGTCGTATTTCTGATGAGTATGACATTGCAGCTGGTGTGGCAAGTAACGCATGGGGATTTCACGTCGTTGAGGATCGCGAAACTGCAACGGCTGCATTAGAATTACTTCGCAAGAATAATATTGGTCGTGCCACAATGATGGTGCTGAAGGAAATTGAGCGTGAAATGGGAGACCGCATGAATGCCCCCTTCACATCCCCAAGCCCCAAGGCAACCCGTTTGTTTGACTTCATTGTTCCGACAAACGCCCGTTTCCGTGTGGCCTTCTACCAAGCGGTGCGTGACACCCTCGTCGTGCGGGATCTCACCGAGGCGCGGGAGGTTGCGTTCGGCGGCCCGCAGCGCTTTCGTGTTGTTACGCTCCGCGGGGAGTTAGCGGAGCCCGGCGGCTCCATCACCGGCGGCGGCGGCACACCGCGCGGGGCGAAGTTGAAGGCGGCCCGCTCGCCGCAGGACAAGGAGGCGGCCAAGGCGGCGCTGCAGCGGCTGCAGGCGGAGCTGATGGAGGCCGTCGAGGAGGAGCGCAGTGCGCAGGAGCAGATGCATCAACTGCGGCAGAGTCAGCGCCACCTCACCGCGGAGCAGATTTCGAAGTTACGAGTTGAGCTGCGAACTGTGCGGGCGACGTTGGAGTCAGACGCAAAGAAGCATGCTGTGCTGCTGCAGGAGATGCAGGAGAACTCGGCGGGGAGCCAAAGCAAGCGCGAAGCCCTCGTGGAAGAAGTGGAGGAGTCAGAAAAGAATCTGCAGGCCGCACTGAAGGCTCGACTAAAACACCACAGTGAAGTGGAACGAATTGAACAGGAGGTGGATAATGTCGGTGGCCCCGGCTATAAGGCTCTTTGTGTGGAACTAAAGACACAGCAAGAACGTGTAGAGGCAGAAGAAAAAGCCATTCGAGAGTGCCGTCGCTTGTCTCAGCGACTTCGTGTAACTCAGCAGCGTAAACAAAGTGACATTGCTGAATTACAAGAGGAATTAAGGAGAATTGATGAAGAGGCAGCTCGAGGGGCAACCGGGGCGCTTGCTGCTGCGATTGCAACCGCAGAAGAATGGACAAGAAGGTACAATGGTGCAGATGCAAAGTTTGCAAAGTCACAGTCGGACGTGGAATCTGTTAAGGCGTCAGTGCCTGTCGCCCACAAGGCACTCATAGAGGCTCAGAAACTGTTAGATGATGAAGAGCGCTTTCGCCAAGTGGAGACTGCAAAGATGGCGGATGCTCTGCAGGAACTGGCAAAATTTGAGCAGAAGATTGATGGATGTGAGGAAAAGATGCGTGAAAATGCAGAGTTGTACGGCATAGAAACACTGCAGCTGGATGCATCTAAAAATGATGAGCAGCAGAATGAAGAAGAAGAAGAAAAAAAGAATGAGGATGAAGAAGGCGAAGAAGATGAGGAAGGAGAAGAAGAAGAAGTGGATGGTGATTCTTCTGATAAACAAGAGCAACCAAATCAAACAGTAGACCTGCGCACGATGTCATTCCGACTTTCACCCGAGGAGTTGGCGCGATGTGATTATGAGCGTTCCGTGCATCTCGCCAAGTCTCTCAGTGAAGAAACGAAACGGCTGCACAGTGAAATTGACTTCCGCGCCGTTGCGCTTTGGCGTGAGCGGGATGCAGAGCACCGCAAAGGAAAGAAACATTACCTTAGCTGCAAGGAGGCATCGGATGTAGCAGAGCTACGACTGCAGAAATTAAAAGAAGAACGTCGCGGTCGGTTTATGGAGTGTTTCGTGCAGGTGCAGGAGAGACTGCGGGAGGTGTACCAGTTGCTAACCCACGGGGGCGATGCCGACTTGGAGCTTGTCGACGCAAACGATCCATTTGAAGGAATTCACTTTGTTGTGCGCCCCCCGAAGAAGTCATGGAAGCAGATCTCGAATCTCTCCGGCGGGGAAAAGACGCTCTCCAGCCTCGCCCTCATCTTCGCCTTGCACTACATCAAGCCAACGCCCATTTACGTCATGGATGAGATCGACGCCGCGCTGGACTTCCGCAATGTATCCATCGTTGCGAATTATTTACTCCGTAAAGCGAGTGGCGCACAGTTCATCATTATTTCACTGAGGAACAACATGTTTGAGATGGCGCACCAACTTGTTGGCGTCTGCAAGGTGAAGGACGTCACGCGGACGTTGGTACTGATGCCGAATGGATTCCAGCGAGTCGTGGAGAATGAACTGCGGCGACGACATCAGCAACAGAAGCAGCAAATACAAGGGCAGGGCGGTGGAGTAAGGCGAGGTCGGGATGATGCTGATGGAGTGGATGTCTGCGATGAAAACAAAAGCAGCAACATCAAAAAAAATAATGAGACGCAAGAATGCAGCAGCCACGAGGCGGAGAATAGCACAGAGGCCGCAAACCGCGCCCCAAGACGAGTGAAGAAGGAACGCCTGGAGTGATCACTTCACGCTTTCTTACCCTCATTATTACTATATATAAGAATAGTAACAATAATAATAATAGTATTATTGTTGTTGTTTACTCATAGATCACAGGCATGTAGGTGTGTGAGTGGGTATGCACTGGCGCTCTTTTTCTTTGTTTTTGTTTTCTTCCATTCTTAATTATTTTTTTATAGATGTGGCACTTTTATTGTCCCTCTCAGTATGTGTGCGTGTGTATTTCTACATTTTTTCTTTTTCTTGGTGGGGAATGGAGGGGAATATTGATGGTTACATGGTAATATAATTACTAGTAACGAGAAGAGAGAGAGTGATTGTATTTTTCACCCCACATCCATCCAAATACAGAAGCACATAAGTGCATGGAAGTATACACATACACAGTTGTCCCTTCTCTCTACCTCTTGGTCGTGGCTATACCGAAGAGTAGAATTTGAAAATATTCAACGCAGAATGTATGAGGGAAGAATGATATCTGCATGCATGTGAAATAAACTCAGTGGTATTTTTATTTTTCTGTTCTTTTTTTTTTTCGTTTTCTTATTACTTCTGTATCTCTTTTGTGTGATGCAGAAAGTGGGCTCACGAATAGAAACTTAACAACCAAAGGAATCATAAGAGAGAGAAAGACAATGCGACACGGTTTCTCTTTCATCTCCACCTTCCTTCTCCTCGTCGTCCTTCTTCTTGGGCTGTCCGTGTATTCAGTGGAGGCGAAGGACTGTAGAATAAAGGATGGCATGAGGGCGTGGAAACACGACCGCGGTTCATTCCTCTACGACGATCAGAGTAAGATGTGGCACGAAGTAGACAACAAGGGCTCCCGCCTCGCCTCCTTCAAAGAGTTGCAGCGGCAGGAGGGACAGGTGTTGCTGATAGACGAGAAACGGAATATGCATCTACTGCTGCGGTCTGATCTCTGTGCACTGCGAAACAATGGGGAGGAGAATTTCCGCCAGCTTTACGCAGGGAAATTCATGAGGATTGTGGATTGCACGTGAGTGCTTGGGCTTTGGTGTACATGTGCTTTTTGAGGTTACTTGCATCTGTTAGCCGGAGATGTAGCGGCAGCTATCCTTATTTGTGTTCTTGTTGTTGTTGCTTGGCGCTTATATCCTCCATTTGTCACGTGCACAGTAAAAATACATGCAACTCCTTATTGATATATATATATATATATATATATATATATTTTTACAGGGGAGCAATGCGAATGATAATAATAACACATTCTCCTTTTTTTTTTTTCGTGTCCGCATGCATCTCCAATAAAGGGAGAAAAAGAAGGAAAAAGAAAAAATATATGTATATATTATTTCTATCACTTTCTGCTTCTTCTGGGTCGTCTTATTTCTCTGAGAGAAGAGGACAAGGCCTCTGTTTGTTTCTGTGTACATACACGCATTCATTCAGTTGAGTCTCTTCGTTTTTATTATTATTATACGTTAGCTGTAGACATACACACACACATGCGGAGATGTTTTATTAGCCGGCATGGTCGGTTGCGGTTTCCATTGGGCAGCGGCTTTCTTACTGTTGGGCACGACTTGAATCCGATTATTCCAAGCAATGATTTGTACTATGACCCACCGAAACTCCGCCACCGTCTTGACAGCGATGGTTACTTGTACTTCAAGAACATAATCCCGCAGGCGGTTATTAATGTATCCATGAATGATCTCGGATATCAGATGCTGCAATGTGGTTGGACGCGTGCAGAAGATCGCGTACAACAAATGGAGCGTGATGGTGTGGCCCTTGGCATACCGTTTCCATCAGACGGGAAATTACCGCCGCCACAAATTAAATACACGGAATCTCTTCGCTCTGCAGTTAGTGGGACGAGTGTAATGGCACTCGTTCGTCAAGTATTTGGTGGTGCGGTCAACGTGATGGATGTACAGTCATTACATCTTGCCGCCCCCCGTGAGACGTTTGGTCTTCGCATGTCTAGTGTATACATGAACAAGGGGACGAAGTTGGCACTTGTGGCCCTCGTGCCTTTTCACGATATTCCCTTGCAGATGGGCACCCCTGTAGTTGTGAAGGGCAGCAATTCCACGGATTCATATGCGGCACTGCGACGGACGTACGGCCAGCATGAAGTCGAGACTGGCGACATTCGAGGGGACGGCTGCTACACACATGACCCGCGGGAGTTGCTCCCTTTAGGTAAGCAGGGAGGCATCGATGAAGTTACCGGCCGTGCCATAACAATAGACGTTAACCCATTCCTGTCTACATCATTCGAGGCGGGCGATGTGCTTTTGATGACTGTATACACGATGTACTCCTTCCTGACAAACACGACGAACTGTTGGCGCGTGATGGCCGAGGCGGTGTGGACGATGGAGGGCGACAACGTCGGGCCGGACCCGCGGTATGTAGGCACAGACGCACCGGGCCTTACTGCGTGGTACGCCGACCGCGACGATGCGGCGAAGTACCCGCGAACTATGGACGAGGCGAAGCGGCAGTGGGGCCTGCTGCCTGCCGCCCCCACTGAGCTGTTCAAGGAGAAAGAGGAAAAGGATGGGGGATGAGAAGGTGTTTGTGTGTGTGAAAGAGGGTGATATATATATATATATATATATATATATATATATATATAAAGAAGAAACAGCATTAAAAACCGAAGTGATAAAAATCTACATATGCATATTCTCAACTTCCCACAAAACCCACAAATAGTGAAACGAAGAAGAGTAAAAAAGAGAAAAAGAATTGTTTTTGTTCCCAACTCCGTCAATTCTTGATTTTCGACATTGCTCTTCTTCTTTCGCGCACGCGTGTAATGTGTCTTGGGGGATACGGGGGAAGGTTGATTGGTGTATATGAGTAAGAATATAAAAGGTGGATCATTGAATGTCCATCTGGTCCCCATTGTCTCTTTTTCTTTTTTTCCTTCACTTCACAAATACCATTTTTTTCTTTTCCTGGATATATACATATGGCGTCTGCAAGAACAAAAAAAAAGGATGAATAATAATAATAATAATAATAAATAAAAATATCTCTGTGGTCTTACATGTATACATAATTTTCTTCAATTTCCCGTGTTATCAGAGAGTTGATGCATTCTGATTTTTTCTTGTTTAATTTGTAGTTGTCTTTGTTTTTTTTTTTTCCTTGTTGTCTCTTAAGGGTTTTTGAATTTATCACCATTCCTGCCGGAGAGGGAGGAGGATGTACCGTGGTCGCCGCAATGTGTGCGGTATTTCTGGAATCTCCCACCACGTGGTGTGCTGCTGTCGTCTCGTCTCTGGCGGTGGCGGCGGCAGGTCAAATAGCAAAGAAGATGTGATGGAAAAGAGTAATAACAGCAGCGACCGGAAGTTTACTGATATGCTTGGCAACAAAAATGGCGGCGGCGACCTTCCTCCCGGCTTTGATATGCACAAACTGCGGGTGATGCAAGACATGATCAGCAGCCAACCACTTGATAAGCAAATGGAAATGATGAAGAAGGCGCTGGAGTTTCAAAAGACACTTGGTAAGATTCCCGGTGTTGGCAGACTCGCGCAGAAGAACGTGGAGGTGATGGAGCATCTGCTAAAGAATGTGGAGGGCAAACACAAGCAGCACCCACATCAAGAGTCATCAAAGTCCCCCAACACTGGAAAAACGGAAGGCGGTGGCGGTGGTGTCTTCTCTGGGAAAGGGGGCATGATGAGTAACCTACTTAAGTTTGCATCCGATGCCGCCGCTGCTGCTGCTACGGCTGCTACTACTGCGTCCCCGTCCTCTTCTTCGCACTCGGCCGGGAGCAGAACTTCATCTGGTCCCACCATCGATGAGTTGAAGAAAGTGAACTTGGGCCCAGAAATTGAAGCTCTTTTTGCCGAACTCGCGGCCATGCGGGCGAAGAAGAACTCGTACCGGGACAAGCTCCATGCAAAGGAGGAGGAACTGGAAAAATTGCAGAAGGAATTTTCGCAGATGCGTGAGACGGATACAAATCTTCGAGGTAAGTTGCGAAAAGCGGAACAGGATGTTCTGCTTCTCAACTCAGAGAACATGGAGCTAAGGGAGCATGAGAAGGAATGGCGACAAGTGCAGAAAAAGAACGCGCAGCTTACTGATGCTGTGGAGAAAATGCAGAAGAGTGATGCCGCCCAAGACCGACAGCGTAGTGTGAAACTGGAGACTCAGCTGAAGAAGAAGGAGGAGAATCTGCGCTCCCTGCAGCGAAAGCTCGAGCGTCTTCGCAACCAAGATCCGCTTCTGAAGTTCTCCAGACTTTGTAGCGACGTGGCACGAATGTGCGACAAGGAGAACGACGCCGCGAAGGAGTCCTCCGATGATGCATTCTCTTTGTTGCAGTCCTTCTATGAGGAAGAACAGGACCTCGCGTGGGAAAAGGCGGCATTGAAAAACGGTGCAGGGGCGCGTGCGTACGTCGCTGTAGTCCGTCGCCTATTTTTGAGCTCTGTGCCGCACGTCAACTACGACGCTCTTGTGACCATTGAGGGGGACGTTGCTGCATTTAAGAAGTTTGTTGAGGAATCTGGCTTTGAGCTTCAGTCTGTCATGGGTGAGAAGTACGTCGTGGCTGCACCCGCCTCTGCCACAAGTTCAGAAGTATTTGTTGGACCGTACGGTGTAGGCGTTGCACTCTTTCTTTCGGGAAGAATGGATGAGTCCGGCCCTCATCTTCCCTTCAAACTCACGGCGGTGTACCCGAATGTTAGCACGACACTCGTTAGTAACACTCATCGTGCCAGCGTGCATTTCGACACAGCACGCTCAAGTGGGCCGGGTGGTCAGGCTGTTAACGTGGCAGAGACGCAGATTATTGCAAAATTATTAATTGATGGGAAGCAGGCATATGTGGCGGAGTCACAGGACTCCCGCAGCGCGTTGAGTAACCGCGAGTCGGCAACAGAAAAGTTAGGGAAGGCCAAACGGCAACAGTATAATGAGCAGTTGGTAAAGCAACAACGCATAGAGGGAGTGGAACGGGAGCTCGTTCAGTTGGTTCGGGAACATGTGGAGGGTAATGTCGACATTGGAGTAGGAATGATGACGTCTAGTACTGTTATGGAAATGGTGCAGGCTGCTGTGGAAAAGAATCACGTCTCACTTGTGGATCTGCACCTCGTGTACGCTCTGCAGTACTTGAACAGAAAGGCAGCAGCCAAGGCGTCACCCATGACGGCATAGTGTGTGAACAATATTCTCTTGGGTTTATGCATACGTACTAAATATATGTAGAACGTTGGTGAGTGTGTTTTTCTTCTTGTGATTGTTGCGGTATTTTGTTCTTCCCAGACAATCAAAAGGCATGGACGGTTGGGCCTGCAGACATGTGTAGCTTCGTGTACCCAACCATATATATATATATATATATATATATATATATATATATATTATTGTTGGTTTTCCAGCACCTTATTTTCTATTGTGTAGTCTTTTTGTTGCTTTTGTTGTATATGCATTTAATTTTGTTTTTGTTTTTGTTTTTCTCTGTGTGTATGTGTGTAACGCTGCGGAGGTATAAATACAAACAACAATAGAAAAAAAAAAGCATATGTATGTCTGAGGAGATACGTGAAAAAAATAATGATGAATGACAATTGAATAATCGGTTAGAAAGCTGATTTTAAGTGAGTGCCTGTCTGTCTGTTTATGATAATGTGGTTTGTGACTGTACTTCATTATGTATTCACTTCATCTGTCTATGCAACTCTATTTTTCTTCTCTCTCTCTCTCTCTTTCTATATATATATATATATATATATATATATATATATTTATTTATTTATTTATTTACCTGCATACACTGTTTGCCTTAGTCTGTGTGCGTGTGCTAGAAATGTACTTCTGTCACGTTTGTCAACAATTTCACAATCAGCAAGATTGGAATGAGACCGCCACGCAATGCGCCGTCTGCCATTCGCCCCTCATCGAGGCGGTGGAGGGCGAGCGGCACCGCGAAGAACTCCAGGCGCTTGCGCGGCCGTCTACTTCTCCCTTAACATCATCGTTCTCAGCCCCACAGCAGTCGCAGCGGCGGCAGGGCGGGGAACGAGACCGCGAGGAGCCGCGCTTCTTCCTTGAGGACGTCCTGCAGCAACTCGGGCGGCGGCTCGCGGAGGGCGGCGAACACATTCACATCCAACTGACCTTCGCCGAAGACGCGGGCGGCCCCGGCGTGCGCCCCCGTCGCTGCGTCTCGCTGGACGAGATGATGGCGTCGCTCGCAACGATGCCGGACGGGCTGCGGGAGAGCGACCGCGCCGACCACCCGGAGGCCTTCACCCACACGTCGTGCCCGATCTGCCTCGACAGTCTTCTCGCCCCCGCCGGCCCGGTCGTCGTGCTGCCGTGCCGCCACTGCTTCCACCGCGGCTGCATCAAGCGCTGGCTGCGGGAACACGACGACTGCCCGCTCTGCCGCACGACGGTTGACTCACCGCAGCCCACACCCAGTCCGAGCAGGCACGTGGACAATTAGGAGCGAAAAGTGAAGGGACGGAGAAGAATACATAACAAAAAAAGGAAAAAAGGAAACCGGGGTAGGAGGAAAAGGAACAAAAAAGTGTTTACGGTGGTTGAGGACAACGGTAATAGTAGATGCGTTGCTCTGCTTATTCACCCACCGATCCATCTGTACGTGTATGCATGTGTATACATGCATACACGCTTTTCCCATCCTCCTTTTACTTACCGATGGCACAATGGCAAGAAGACGTGACAATATCAAAGAGGAGTACATAAAGGGCCACGAGGGTATATTGCAATGCGTGTGTCTGAGTCTACTTCAATCTCTTTTCTGTGGAATTGGTTTATTTGTTTATTTTACTTTCGCGTCCTCTTTTTTGTTCGTTTGTTCTTTTTTTTTTCAATCTTACCTCTTTTCTTTTTGTTTTGCTTTTCTTTTTTTTGTTTTTGTTTTGCCTTCTCATCCGGTACGTTTTCATTATTACTATTATTGTTTGTTGTTTTTCCTTCTTCTTGCTTGTATGGCCTTGCTTGTGGATTTCTGTTCCCTCGGAGTCAGTATCATACATACTTTTGTGCTACCTCTGTGTATACAAATACATATATAAATACATGCGAAAATGTGGCCGAATCATATCAATTTGTCTTATATATATGCAAACCAAAAATAACAACGGAGGAATAAAAATATAAAAAAAAGTATACAAGCAAAGCACACATGCATGTATACATGTATGCAACGTCATACAAAATGGAAATGCGCAGCAAATGTGGAAGGAAAAAATATACACGAACAAAGTAAATTAGAATAAAAAAACAAAAAAAGCAGCAATGAAAGGCAATGTGTGCATTGATGATATACGAAAATAGAGAAGATGAAAATAAAGAAAAAAATAATTTGAAAAGGCAAAAAAAATTGCGCCGTAGACAATGAACTACAAGAAGAAAACGCAAAACCAGCTGTGATGAAAAGATGAGGAAGAGAAGAAATATATATGTATTTAATTAATTATATACATCGCCTTTATTTATATTATGTCTCTCTGAGAGTTAAGGGAGAGTGCGGTCAGTTTCTTTTTTTTCCCCGTGAAGCTCAAAAGATTGTGGCATATGATTTCCTTTTTTGTTTTGTTTCTTTGCTTGGTTACTTCCTCCTCTTATTACTATTATTACTGTTGTTATATAATACTGTTGCTGCCCTTTCTGTGCTTGCGACAGTCCTCAAGAGCCTTTACCTCAAACACATATTATTGTTCCCCCGTCACACCATGCGTTGTGGCAGCATTTTTGAAATAAGAGCCTCGCAGCAATGCATAAAAAGGAAAGGCGGGAAAAAATAAAAAAAGGACTATTTGTTGTGGCCTGCAGGCAATTTTTTTGTTTTGTGTAATATATATATATATATATCCCTTTTTCCCCAAGGGGAAAAAGGGAGAGTACAAATTTATAGTCACACATATACACCTACAAGTGTTAGTTACCTTGTTTTTTTTTTTAAACTAATGTTTCTCTTCTCCATCTCTCTATCTTGTTTGCTTGTATGATCATGGAGGAAGAAGAAGAGAGAGAATCTCCGGTGTGCTGTGCACACGTATTGCTGTGATATACCACACAAACAAACACTAATAATAGGTGTATACATCTATAGGGAAGGGCCATGCAAGGCGAAGCTAAAGTATACGGCGGCGTTGTGGTCCGCCTGAGCGACCGGCTGATGCTCTGCAAGACCGCGGCGTCCCCAACGACCGACTTCTCCATCCCGGGGACCGTGTGGGCCGACGTCGTCTCCAAGTGCGCCGCGCCAAACTTCCGCACGTCGTCCTTCATTCCCGTCGGCGCCGAGGCGGAGGGGGCGACGGTGCAGCTCTCGTACCACGTGATGGCTGACAGCGAGCTGGCATTCGCGATTATCGGCGGCGCAGGTCTCGCGAGGCGGCAGGCGCACGCGGCACTCGACGAGGCGGCGAGGACGTTCCGCAAAATGTTCGTCGAGGGCGTCGCGCGGCTCAACCCGAAGACGGTGGAGGTGTTCGCGCGGCCCTTCCGCGACGTGATGCTGCGCCAAGGGGACGGCGACGAGGCGGAGGAAAAGGTGCGGCGCGTGAAGGCGGCGGTCGAGGAGGTGAAGGACATCGCGCTGGACAACGTCGAGCGCGTGATTCAGCGCGGGCAGCGGATCGACGACATTGTGCAGTCAACGGAGGACCTGCAGTTCCAGGCGCAGGGATTCCAGCGCAGCAGCCGCGACCTTCGCCAGCAGCTGTGGTGGAACTCAATGAAGGGGAAGCTCATGGTCGGCGGCGTCGTGGTGTTCTTCATTATGATTGTTATGTTTGTATTCTTCTCCGGCGACGGTAAAAGTAATTGAATGAGGTGACGGATAGTGGTGGGGGCTGAAGGAAAAGTCGAAGAAAAAAATTTAACAAGAAATAAAAGTAGAAGGGAAGGAAAAAAAAAGATGGTGGATAGGCGTTGTGGAGAGAGAAAAAAAGAGGACGGGAGAAAAGAATGGGATGGAGGTGGGGAAGTTTACAAGACAAACTAAAAAAACAAAAATAATAGCAATGACAGCAAAGAGATGTGGTGGAGGAGGAAGAAAAAAGTATACGTGCGATGTAATGACACCTTTGTGAGGGCGTGATTGGTGCGTTGGATGGGGAGAGTGAGAGAAAGAGAGAAATTTGTATTTCATGTTATTGTTCCTCCTCTGTATTCCTGATTTCACTTTTGTTCTCCCCTTATTTTCCTTTTATTATGTGTGTGTGTGTGTGTGTGTGGGTACTTCTCACGCACCCCACACACACACACACATCCCTCTTTCTATATATAAATCTCTGTGCTTCATTCTGTTTTATTTTCCTTCTGCTGTTTAGTCATTCTTTTTTCTGTTTTTGCTTATCGATTCTCTTTTGAGGGTACGTGAGTTGCTGTGATGATGTATTCATGGCATGCGTTTCTTGTGCCGGAAAACCCAACGCCACTGTGTATATACCTCCATCCGCATGGTTTTCTGCTCACGCACGGTTTGCCCTTCTTCTGGTTTTTCGTTGTTTTTTGTGTGTGTGTGTTTTTGTTTTTTAGTAGTGATGATATTGAAATCTGCATATAAATGAATTAATATTATTTTGTGTTGTTATATGTGCACATAATGTGTTTCGTTTTCTCTCATGATGTAGCTTCTCCCTGTTACTTCAGTAATCTCCCTGCTCTCCCTTCTCTCTTTGTATCTGCTCTCACATGAACAGAAGCAAGGATTCGTTCCTCTTCGTGTGTACATCATTTCCTTCTTTGCATTTGAATCAAGTGTAGTTTCTCCCGTAACTACTCCTCTCCCCCGCCGCCATGCGTGAAATGCATCCGGCAATCGCGGAGCTCAAGCGGCGGAATCGTGCCGTCGGCCAGCGGCTCCTCCCGATCGAGTCCCCCACAACATCGGCGAAAACAATTCCGCGGCCCCCGGCGACTGCCCACCACGCCTCCACAGTTCGCCCCACCGCGAGGGCGCGGGAGGACGGACACGCCCTGGCGCCGCGGTTTGCGTCAACGGCAACAGTCAGTGCGACCAGCAGAGGAAAGCCGAACACCACCCCCGCAGGCAGCAGAAGTAACAGCAGCACGAAGATAAACACCAACGCAACGGGCGGTGGGCCCGCCAGGCCACCTGTGCGGCGTCCGTTGGCAAAGCCATCGCCCTCGCTGCTGACCGCAAAGCCAAAGATCGCCACGAACCCAGGAGGAGGAAGAGCAGAGCCTGCAGTAGAGGCGTCGCGTGAATCGGGTCCGTCTTCAGTTCCTTCGAAGACGACTGCGCAGGATGTTGGAAGACAAAATGCTCCGGATGTCGCCCTGACATCGCACAGCAGTCTGTTTGACAGCGACTCAAAGTCGTCTGCGCGTGCTATCAATGAGAGACAGATGGCGGCCGCGGCTTCCCATCGCAATTGGACCAGACGTATAAATGAGGAGGATGAGATACAGTCTGTAGAGGGGTACAGAAATAGAAAATCGTGGAACAATGCATTACCACAGCGTGTCTGCGATATTCTCGATGGAGAACAAATGGAAGAGCCCTACACCACAGATCTGTGGGAGTACGTTTTAGAAGAAGAAGAAAAGGAAACGAGGGCTCGCGGGTATTATGCCTGTATTCGCTGTGGAGTGCCTATTGTGGCTTCAGGCTTTCAGATTCCTTTCTCAATCCGAGGTATCGCAGCTTTTTCAAGATTGAATGTGCGTGCCGTGGAAGTACGCGTTGGTGTTTCCAAAACTCACAAGAGTGATTCTTTGGAGTTGCATGTGCATTGCCAATGCTGTCACGGGTTTTTAGGTATTCTCACACCTTATAATGAGCTTGAATCGGATTTTGTAGAAACTCAAAATGTGTTCGTTGTAAATAGCTGCTGTCTTGTGCTTGTGCCAAAAGGACGTACTCGATGTCGCCTCGATGGAATTTATGCTGAAGAGGAAGAAAATAATTTAGACGATAAGAAGTTGACAAGGGGTGACTCTCGTGATGATGATAATATGGATATTGACTTTGATGACCCAAATATCTTTGAGATTTAAATAGAGATATAATGTATATGTATATATAATATTACTGACTGGAAGAGTAAATACGCAAATGCTTTCGTGTAACTCAATCATCTGATGCAATCATATGGAGAAACATACACCACCACCACCACCGCTGCCCTACGACTCTGTCTCTGGCCTTGCATCATATTGCGTGGTCCACCACGTGGATCTTGAATTTCAATACCTACAAATGAATATGAAGGGAAAGAGATTTTTTGTTTTCTGATTTTTGTTGCATGTGGTAGTAAGAAAGAAAAATGCTCGACAGGAGGCATATCAATGCAGAAGTGGGCTCATTTTATACTACTGTCTGCTAAGCAAAGTCATTCTTTTTCTCTTTCTTTTTTTTTTTTGGTTATTGTTGTCGTAGTTATTTGTCCATTTTTTGTTGGCATTTTTTTTTTAATCCTGCGCTGCTCAGAGTCTCATACAAGAGAGAGGGGGAGGGAAGTGCGTGAACACACATCTTTTTTTTTTTTTTACCGTTACTCCTTTTCTCCACTTATCATAAACACACACGTAACAAAAAAAAAGGAAAACAAAAAAAAACGAGAATGACACGGAAAGAAAGGGACGGCAATGCTGCCGTTGTTGATGGTAGTAACACTGTGATGGGTGATGGTGGTGGGGCCGTGAAGGTTCCCCCTGTGATGCCCTGGGACTCTCTGTGTGACGATATTCTTGCCGCATACAAGGCAGGGCAGGAGATTGTTGTGTTGCAGCGCTTCGAGGAACTTCAGGCGATGCCTGAGTTGGACGTTCTCAGCGATGCACCACTGTGCTCACATGAAAGGCCAACAACTGCCTTGGAGAAAGAAATGAAGGGGTGGGCCCAAGAAGAGATTATTACCGCTGCTGCATTAGAAAAGGTGGAGTTCTGCTGGGGCCGTGCTGTTCTTGCAGCCAAGCGGATTGCCGGGGATGACGATGAACATATTGCCACTATCGTAGAGGGCTTTGAGGAGCGGTTTGGGAGACCGTCGGAATATTTGCGGGTTCTTGCTATCACTGCTGATGGTGCTTTGGAGGCGATCCGCATTCATCAGCTTGTAGAGGGGCATTTCTCTGCCAACGCCGTTACGGCCGCGCTGCATAAATTCCCCTCACTTGATGCCGATGAAGCACGTGAATTGTTAGATTTTATGCGAGAAAATAATGTTAAATTGACAAAGGATCTAGCAGAACAGTTAGAGAAACTCTTTGTGATGCGTATGAAAACAAAAGATGCAGAAGATGTATTTCATGAAATGTGTTCTGCCGGTGTTGCGCCAATGTCCACACGTCCATATAACTTTGTTTTTATGAAGACTACTCCATTCAAGCGCATGAGTCTTGTTGAGTATTACTTGGACATGCTGGATCGCGGCATTACACCAGAAAACTCCACATTTCGTATCCTCAGTAAACAAACACAAAACGATGGAGTGGCCCATCAACATTTTAGCTCTCACGCATGGGGGAATGGAGCGACAAATAAGCGCCGCGAGGATGAGGAGCGGGGTGGAACACAAGCCTTCTTTGCCATGTGTCTGACGGACCTGGCAAAGTCCAAACCTGAGGCAACTTTGGATGATGCATTGAATATTTTTCGTCGCATGGACGTGGAGGGCACGCAGCTCACAAATGGATCTCCGGTGACCACCACACTTTTAAGTCATTTCTGTCGTCCAGGTCACTTGGAGGATGCAGAGCGAGTACTGCGAATTGAGGAGGAACGTGGCTGCAGGCCCACGAGCGTTACGGTAGGTAAAATACTGAGGGGAACGAATCCTGAACGCTTTGATCTGGCAGAAATGGTGCTACAAAAAGTCGTGGAAGCAGGCGAGGTGATTCAAGTGGATTGCGTTGATCTCCTCCGTCACTTTGTGATGGGCAACATACGTAACAAGGCAGTGCGTGTGTTCCGTGCCTTTGTTGTTCAAAGGCATCGTCACCCAAATGAGGCAATTCCTTTTGCTATTGCGTCCCTCGCAATGAAATTAGGTCCATTCGATTGGGCGTTGGGAGTGCTGGCTATTCTCCTCGCCACGATTGACAAGCCTCTTGGAAAAGGTGTCCAGTCTCGCATTCGTTACGCTGCACACGATATGCGTAGTCGAGAGGTTCTTGCGGCGTTAGATAAGTGTGACTGGAGACGTGAACGTCTTCTTACAGTAGCTGAACTTCAGGAACCCGGAAGTAGCAACAACACTAACGGAAATGGGGCTGGTGGGGGTGGAGGAGCAAGCAGTGGCTCCCATTCGGAGCTTGCATGGGTAGACCCCAAGAACCACCACAGATCAGAGTGCGGCACGACGTGGATGGGGGCGATGCATATTGCGCTAATGGAGATGAATGTGGAGACCGAAGTGTTGGACGCCTACAAGGAGGCGCTTCAAAAGGCCATTTTGAAGGCAGCGGAAAACCGCAGTAATACTGGGACCAATTGAGGGTGCGAATGATATGTTGGTTTCCCTTTTTTTTTTCCTTTGATCATTTTTTTTTCCTTCTGGTGTTGATGGCGTTTTGATTTTTCTTGACTATATGCATGTATATATATATATATGGGGAAAGAAAGATATCAACCCTTCACACGGTTGCGTTTTTGGTGGGCTCTCAGTGACGTGGAGGCGCAAACAAAACTAAGAAAAAAAAGAGTTTGATGAGAGAGATAAGCTGTGGTGGTAGGGGGGGGGGAGAAATTTGGACCAAAAAACAGAAGAAGAATGAAAATGGAGGGAGAAAAAAAAACTAGCAACAGCATTAAAAGCCAAAGGGGAAGAAAAGGATAAAGAAAACACCGGGATACTCTACCCAGAGGGGAAGAAACAGTAAGAATGAAATAAACTTGGAGTAGGGTGTGGAATCCAAAAAAAAAAAAATGGGGGTGGGGGTATGTGTGTTTCCGTGGGGTCTTAAACCAAAACTAAAAAAAGAAAGAACAACAAAAAAAGAGGGGGGGGGTGAATAAGTGTCACGTCGTTATTTATTATCTCTTTTTCTTTAGAAAAGGAGGCTGCTCTTGTTCTGTGGGGGGTAAGGAGAGAGAAAGAGATGTGGACATGTAGCGAAAATGAAGGGTTGAGTGCAGGGAGAAAAGACAGGAAAGGAATGAGGAAGGCATTGACATCATTGAAGAGGGAAGTATCGTAATGCAGAGTGAGTCACTGTAGTGAAAGTACTTGTTTTCTATAGAACGATGTCTCTGCTCTCTTTTTTCTTTTTTTGGTTTCTTTTTCCAGGTGTGTTCTTGTCATTGACGCCGTGTTGCTACTTGAAGGAGTCTTTTCTTGTTTGCATGCTGTTGCAGTTCTTCAAAAAGAAAAGAAAAAAGTCGAAGAGATGGATGTTGGGTCTCTGTACATGTGAATGGTTTTCTACCTCTCCTTGCAGTGTCCTTGCTCTTCATCTATTGGCTCTCTTTGTTTATTTATGTATCTATATAATCCTGTTAATCAAAGATACGTTGAACGAGTGGGTGCGGGAAAGAAATAATATATTTATAGAGCCTAAGGCAAGTAAGAAGCATAGCAGTAGTTTATTTTTTTTTTTAATAAGAAAGGGAATGTCGTCTCCCAAAGAAATATATCGGAAGGAGTGTGAGTCTCATGGAGTCCCTCCGAATAGTGGTGTGCTGCGTATGTTGCCTGATAGCATTGTGAATTTGAGTGGTGTGAGCGTGATGCACTTGGGTCGCAACTTTCTGGGCGACCGCGGCGTTATCCCCTTCATCACTGTCATCGGGAATGCCTCCTCCCTGCATACCCTTAACCTGCGCGAGAACGGCCTGTCCAATGACGGCGTGAGGGCCCTCTGCCGCGGGCTGCGCCACCTGCCGGCGCTGAAGGTGCTGGAGCTGAGCGGCAACCCCTTCACATTCCTCGCGGCGCGGCGGCTTGTCCGTCTCTGCGAGGACAGCGCGGCCCTCACCGTAGTGGGTGTGGAGGACACACTGATGACGGAGCCGCTGAAGTTGTGTGTTCTCGGCCGCATCCACGACGCCGTGATGCGCCGCGAGAGCCGCCGGCAACTCTCGCGGGCTTCGTCGATTGGCGGAAGCCGCGGGCGCATTTCTCCCGCCGATGGATCGACTCAGCGCATCGTGGCCGACGAGGTCGCATCGCTGCGGAAGGTTTTCTCCAGCACTGCGGCGTCGCCGAAGTCGGCTCAACTGCAGACAAGCATGAGCCCAAGCGGTGCGGCGCTGGCGACAAACAGGAATGAACCAGCTCGCAATGACCGGCTTGATGATGATAATTGTGACCATAGTACAAACCGTTTGAGGCAGAAGGAAGAAGAACACATAGAGGAGGAGGAAGAGGACGAGAAGAAAGAAGAAGTGGTGGCTGTTGCGGCGATGTCTCCGCCAGTACGTCCCCCGTTGGCCTCTCCGCCGATGGAAAACTCGGGCCATCACCCCTCGTGGCTAGACGTCGAAGACAACGACGACAATAACAACAACGACAAGAGCACCAGCAAGAGAAAAGAGGAGAAAGAAATTGTCCTCCCCGTTGAGCCGAGGAGTGGTGTCAAGGCGCCGGGTGCTGCAGTAAATAACTCGCTCTTCCTTCAAGAGGATGACGAGGCTGCAGAAAAGATAGCGAAGGAAAACCCGGCGGGGGAGGAAGAAATGCTGCAAGTTCAAGCCTCAAAAAGAGGTGATACCGTGTCTTCTGAGGTCGACCTCAATACACACGCCCCATCGTATCGCGCGTCAATCGAGCGAGTTGATAATGCCTTTGGTCATAGTTCTGCCTCTTCCTTCACACTAGAGGTGTGCGCAGCACACAGGGAAGGCAAGTTGATTGAACTTGCAGCATCCACGAAAGAAGATGACTTTCTTGATCTCCTTTTTGGAAGTGGATTGGAATGAGTTGCCGTTATGTATTGATTTATTTATTTAATTTTTGGTTGTTCTTGCTGTTATTGTGTTATTATTGACGTAACGAGAATGTACGGTTCCCGAAGATAGTGCCGTTTTTTTTTTTTCGTTTTTAACGCACTTCTTCCTGGATCCTTTTTTTCTCTCCTGTTGGTCATGTACATCAATTTTTGCTTTTTTTGTTGTTGAATACTCCGATCAAAACGGGTTCCAGATGTTAATAGGCGACATGGTCACTACGTTTCCCCTTACTCTTATTATAACTTTTTTGTTGATGATGTTGTTGTCCCTTCCAATTAATGAATGTATGTATCAGTGGATGTATGCCACCTTGCCATGCATTTTTTTTGACTTATTTTCTTTTTGTTTTTGTTTTTTCTTTTACGTGACAACACAAGAAATCAACGTGATATCCAAGCAGAGCCAAGAGAGTTTAAAACCTGTTTTTCCACAGTACGCATACAAACACATACACGGTAGTATCAGACACTAGTGACAATGGTGAACTTCTCAGATAACATGTTGGAGTATCTCGAAAAGCACAACTTTTCTCAGCTCATGGACCATATTGTGAGAAGCGTCCTGAAGGACCTTCCAGAACACCCAGCAAAGTACATCCACGATCTCCTCGGGAAGCCCATTCCGCCTCACCTCATCATTGCTGGTCCTCCTGGAAGCGGCAAAGGGACGCAGTGCCAAGCCATCGTGGAGCGGTTTGGCGTTGTGCACATCTCCTCTGGCGAGCTGCTGCGGAAGGAGGTGGCGGCCGGCACGGATTCAGGCAAAATGGCGGAATCCTTCATGAAGAACGGCGAGCTGGTCCCCAACCGGCTCATCCTCAACATGATCCGCCACCGGCTAGAGGAGGACGACGTGAAGCAGCGCGGCTGGCTCCTCGACGGCTTCCCGCGCTCGCAGGAGCAGGCGGAGGCGCTGGAGGCGGCTGGGATTGTCCCGCATGCATTCATCGTGCTGGAGGTCTCTGACCAGGTGGTCGTTGAGCGCATTGAGTATCGCCGCACGGACCCCGCGACCGGCGTGGTGTATCACCTGCTCTACAACCCGCCGCCGGCGGCGGACGCCGCCCTGTGCGACCGCCTCGTGCAGCGCGATGACGACTACAGAGATGCCATCAAGGCCCGCCTGCGCATCTATCACGATTCAATTAGGGGGCTTAAGAATCACTACGGAACTCTTGTGGAGGAGGTCAACGGGGAGGAGGATATTAAAGAGGTCGGAAGGGATGTTCTTGCGAGGATTGAGCGACGACGCCTCTGTTGAGAAGCAGAGATCTCGTTCGTCTCCTCCCTTCTTTTTCGTTTTTCTTGCTGTGTTGCCTCGCAGTTTCTCCGCATCCCACAATGGAAAGAGAGGGGGGGAAATGTCCTTTGTGAGGAAATGTTGGTTAGGATGTTTGCTTCCCTTTTTTTTTCTTGGTGGGAGTTTGCGGAAGGAATAGTCAGCACGCCCATATTTTATGGCACCATTGCATTGATTGCGTGTCAATATGTATGAATACACTCCCGCGTTGGCTCACTCATCCCTCTCAGCCATGCCAACACTGAACTTTTGGTTTTCTCATTCCCAGTTTTCTTCCTCCTTTTGATTGGAGAGAGTGGGTTAAGACTATTCTTGTTTTTTGCTTTATTTTTGCATCTCATGTACAGTCCGTCAAAACTCCACATGTATCGCTTGGAATTAATGGGATTGATGCACGCTAAGAATTTCCTTTTCAAGTCTTGTTTTTTTTCTTCTCTTCTCATGGGGTAGATAAGGTGGAGAAAAGGACTCGGAAAAGTTGAGGAAGGAAAAAACCAAAGAGGAGATATTACAATAAGAATTATATTTTTATGTATGTATGTATGGAAAGAGGGAACGAAAAAGGAAGGAGAAAGAAAAGGAGAGAGACAACGTAGAAAACGCAGTATGTATAACTCAAATGGAATAGTTAATCATGGAGGCACAGAGTTTTTTTTGATTTGGCTGATGTCCCTTTTTTGTGTTTTTTTTTGTTCTGTTCACTTTCATCTATGTATAGATATAGATACATATATGTATGTCTGTTTGTCTGTGTATGTATCTATTCATGGTGTGGATGTCTTTCTAACTTATTTTTCTGTCCGTGGAATTGATTTTTCTCTTTATCCATTTTTATTTGTGCGTATGTGTCTCTCTGGATGTATGTAGCATGTATGTATGCATTTTCCTCCCTTCCTTCGTTTTTCTTTTTCTTTTCATCGATACATGTATACACATACTTTCTTCGTGAAGTGTTGTGGTGAAATTATTCAGGTGACATTTGACACAAAAATCAGACTCCAAATAAAACTAAAATAATCAAACGGACACAAGAAAAACACGCATATATATATATATATATATATATATATATATATATGATAGTTAGGAAACGAAGGGGAAAGAAAGTTCTGCGTTTTGCTCCTGAAACAAGGGGTCCTCTCATTTCATTACTACGCGCTATTATTAGCATTGCTGAATTCGTCTTTGTTTTCTCCACCATCCTCTCTCTCTCCTTCTCACTTTCTCACTCTCACTCTTTGAGTTGACTTATTGTCTGTTTAACTCTTTCCTGTTTCAGATTCCTTTCCTTTATCTGTTCCCCTGAAAAGTTCTCCTCCCCTGCACACACACAATCACCAAACCAAAAAAAAAAGGATGATCTCGCAGCACGGCACTATGACGCCGCCCCGCCAAACCCTCAATTACTCGCCGAAGAGTTCCCGCGCCGGCACGCCGGTTCGTCACTCCCGCCGCTCCGTCTCCGCCTCTACGCCGAGGCGGGGAAACAAAGCGAGGCGCGCCTCTCCGGGAAGACAGCGGAAGTTTTCTAATCGCGTTTTGGATGTGACGCCGCTCTTCACTCTGGAGGGGGCGGTGCGGTACGTGGAGGTCGTCAATGAGCACACCGCGTGGACTGCGAAGTGCGATGGCTCTGTGGGTGTGCGGAGCATACCGAGGGGGAATGAAATACGACAGCTTTGCGGGAGAGAAGGCGCTTTTTGTACATGTCTTTTGTTTGTTGAAAAAACTGGGAAAATTTGGGCAGTCTTCAGTGATGGATTTATTCGAATCTACGATGCAGCCATATTTGCTTTTGAAAGGGAATTTGTTCAGCACGACGGGTCTATTGAATGCATTGTAGCGCTGGAGGACCGTATCTACACAGGAGGGCGGGACTGGAAAATCTATCAGTGGATTCCTGACAATTATTCCTACGAACGACAGTTATCAGGCCACGGCAATACTGTCCGTTGTTTTTGTCCATATAATGGTAGTACAGGGGCTGTACTATTTTCGGGAAGTGATGATGGCACAGTCAAGGCCTGGAATCCCTATGCTCCAACAAAACAATCTAAAGAAAGCAATCCATGTATACACACCTTTCTCGGGCATTCACGTGGAGTGTTGTCCCTGGAGCTAGTCACTCCCAATAACCAACTTTGGTCTGGTGGCGAAGATTCAACTATACGTGTGTGGGATCTAAATAGTTTGAACTGCGTTTCTGTCTTGGAAGGCCACACATCTCCTATTGGTTCTCTCATGCTTCTAGGAAATCGTCTTTGGAGTGGTGACAAGCGTGGACGTATTCTCTTGTGGGATATCAATACACTTTTGCCACTGCAGGAACTTTCGCAGGCAACTGGGATAAATCCCAGATCCATACTGTGTATGCGAACGATGATGTCGTCTTTAGTCTGGAAAGTGTGGACTACAACTTCTTCTGGTCAGATTCACTGCTGGAATGCCGATTCTGTATCTATGATACTTAGGAATGACGCCTCGGAAGATACGTCGCCGCATATGCTGGAAGAAAGCGTCAGGGTTCTTGAGAGAGACAACGAATTCCTGCGGGGTGAAATTGCGAAAATGGCACGGCAACTGGAGAAGGAATCTGCACGCGTTAAACAGGAGCAGCTTAATAGTGCGCAGACTAGGCAGCTGGCCATGGATGCATCTGAGTGTCTGCGACGTCAAGTCCGTGAAAGGGCGCGGTCAAAGAGTCCTACCAGCAGTGTTGGCGCAGACGCCCTGGATATCTCGCCGCAGACATCCTACCTGACTCCACGCACACGACCTGAAGAGTCACCGAAGCCACTAAGTGAAATGTCACATGTCAGGTGGAAACTGGGGGACGCCATGGAAAGAAGTAGCTTAAACCTAATGATGACACCAACCACAATGTCAATTGACGTTGACGACGGTTCTTCCATCGTGGTTACGAATCACAAACGGCTATTTCCAGGAACCGCGTGGTCGGAAGTCCTGGCAACAAACGAAAAAGAGCTTCGCTCAGCTTTTGCTGGTGAGGTAGCTCGGTCCATTGGCCTAACTGAGGATCGACTTCAACATGTATACATGCAAGCCACCCCACAAGGACTTCTTGCGGCGGTAGATATTCCGCACACCTCACCCACGCGCAGTGAAGATATTCAAAGTCATCTTGATAAGTATCCTTTTCCTAGTATCCTTGCCTTGTACGGAAGTGTCTTAGAAATAAAAAATGAGGACCTTAAGCGGTCGCTCGCCCAATTTCAAAAGGAAAAGGATTCCCTCAGAGAGCAAAACAGGAGGGATAATGTAAATGATACCACCACAACGAGAGCACAAAATAGAGAAACAGCAGATATTCTCGACGAACTCGAGACCACTAAGAGGGAACATCAAGAACTCCAAAGAAGATTCCAACAAATAAGTGAGCAAGAAACACATACAAGAAGTAATTTCAATATTATACAGGGGGAGTATGATGCGCTCAAGAACCTCGTGGAGAACCGCCTGAAGCCGCGGATATCAGGCCTGGAGCGGATGAATGGGGAGAAGGACCTTGACCTACGTGCAAATGAGGAAAGAATCAAGCGGCTGAAGCGGGAAACTGAACAGCTGCAGGCGCAGAGGCGCGAGGGTCAGGAGAGGAATGGTGGGAGCAATGCAAGACTCCAGGAGGAGTATGATGCGCTCAAGAACCTCGTGGAGAACCGCCTGAAGCCGCGGATATCAGGCCTGGAGCGAATGAACGGGGAGAAGGACCTTGACCTACGTGCAAATGAGGAAAGAATCAAGCAGCTGAAGCGGGAAAATGAACAGCTGCAGGCGCAGATGCGCGAGGGTCAGGAGAGGAATGGTGGGAGCAATGCAAGACTCCAGGAGGAGTATGATGCGCTCAAGAACCTCGTGGAGAACCGCCTGAAGCCGCAGATATCAGGCCTGGAGCGGATGAACGGGGAGAAGGACCTTGACCTACGTGCAAATGAGGAAAGAATCAAGCGGCTGAAGCGGGAGCTCGAACAGCTGCAGGCGCAGATGCGCGAGGGTCAGGAGAGGAATGGTGGGAGCAATGCAAGACTCCAGGAGGAGTATGATGCGCTCAAGAACCTCGTGGAGAACCGCCTGAAGCCGCGGATATCAGGCCTGGAGCGGATGAACGGGGAGAAGGACCTTGACCTACGTGCAAATGAGGAAAGAATCAAGCGGCTGAAGCGGGAGCTCGAACAGCTGCAGGCGCAGATGCGCGAGGGTCAGGAGAGGAATGGTGGGAGCAATGCAAGACTCCAGGAGGAGTATGATGCGCTCAAGAACCTCGTGGAGAACCGCCTGAAGCCGCGGATATCAGGCCTGGAGCGGATGAATGGGGAGAAGGACCTTGACCTACGTGCAAATGAGGAAAGAATCAAGCGGCTGAAGCGGGAGCTCGAACAGCTGCAGGCGCAGAGGGGCGAGGGTCAGGAGAGGAATGGTGGGAGCAATGCAAGACTCCAGGAGGAGTATGATGCGCTCAAGAACCTCGTGGAGAACCGCCTGAAGCCGCGGATATCAGGCCTGGAGCGGATGAACGGGGAGAAGGACCTTGACCTACGTGCAAATGAGGAAAGAATCAAGCGGCTGAAGCGGGAGCTCGAACAGCTGCAGGCGCAGATGCGCGAGGGTCAGGAGAGGAATGGTGGGAGCAATGCAAGACTCCAGGAGGAGTATGATGCGCTCAAGAACCTCGTGGAGAACCGCCTGAAGCCGCAGATATCAGGCCTGGAGCGGATGAATGGGGAGAAGGACCTTGACCTACGTGCAAATGAGGAAAGAATCAAGCGGCTGAAGCGGGAGCTCGAACAGCTGCAGGCGCAGATGCGCGAGGGTCAGGAGAGGAATGGTGGGAGCAATGCAAGACTCCAGGAGGAGTATGATGCGCTCAAGAACCTCGTGGAGAACCGCCTGAAGCCGCGGATATCAGGCCTGGAGCGGATGAATGGGGAGAAGGACCTTGACCTACGTGCAAATGAGGAAAGAATCAAGCGGCTGAAGCGGGAGCTCGAACAGCTGCAGGCGCAGATGCGCGAGGGTCAGGAGAGGAATGGTGGGAGCAATGCAAGACTCCAGGAGGAGTATGATGCGCTCAAGAACCTCGTGGAGAACCGCCTGAAGCCGCAGATATCAGGCCTGGAGCGGATGAATGGGGAGAAGGACCTTGACCTACGTGCAAATGAGGAAAGAATCAAGCGGCTGAAGCGGGAAAATGAACAGCTGCAGGCGCAGATGCGCGAGGGTCAGGAGAGGAATGGTGGGAGCAATACAAGACTCCAGGAGGAGTATGATGCGCTCAAGAACCTCGTGGAGAACCGCCTGAAGCCGCAGATATCAGGCCTGGAGCGGATGAATGGGGAGAAGGACCTTGACCTACGTGCAAATGAGGAAAGAATCAAGCGGCTGAAGCGGGAAAATGAACAGCTGCAGGCGCAGATGCGCGAGGGTCAGGAGAGGAATGGTGGGAGCAATGCAAGACTCCAGGAGGAGTATGATGCGCTCAAGAACCTCGTGGAGAACCGCCTGAAGCCGCGGATATCAGGCCTGGAGCGGATGAATGGGGAGAAGGACCTTGACCTACGTGCAAATGAAGAGACGATTAAAAAGTTGATGGAGAAATATGAGGGAGGTCACTCGGTTATTGTTGAGAGCGGCGGTGGCATAGAGGAAATAAAAGGTGAGCGTGATGCTCTTTTGGAGGCTTTAATGGAAAGCCAGGAAAGCGCTCGGTTGCGGGAGGTGGATCTTATGTCCTTTGTGAATTCGCTTCAAGACGCTGCTGAGCGAAATGTTGCTGAGAAGGAAGAGCTTGTTGCGAGTTTAGAAGCTATGAAAAGTGAACTTCGTAAAGTCTCGAAAGAAAGGGATGTGGCTGTCGCTGATGCAGAGTTGTTGCAGGATGAATACATGAAATTGCGAGATCATATTCTTGCTGAGCTTCGTCCACACTTTGCTGATGGCGATGGACGTCTTCTTGGGGCTTATTTGAATGAGGTCCAGCGCAGGCGTGCTGCAGAGAACGAGCTCTATCGTGGTCAACGTGGTGGAGGGGCTACGCATCCTAACACTACTGTCGCCGGAAGTGGTGCGGATCGCTCTTCCATAACACTGTGCCTGCGAGATATGGAGAAGGTGACTGAGGATCTGCGGTCTAGTCTTGAAGATGCCATGCATCGTCTCAATGTAGCTGAGGGGTGCTGTGTAAAGATGCGTAGTCTTGTTCCGCACTAGAAAGGGATCCGTTGTTATCCCTTTTCTCTTGGACCATGAATCAATTGTCGGGTAAGGTTCTACAAAGCAGTTTGTGAAGTGCCTTGTATATACTTTAGAATTATGGAAGCAAATGACATCGTTATTTCTCAAATATTCTCTTTAGGAAAATCGAGATTGCCTCTGTATATATACATGTGTGCATATGGATCCTGATAAGTAGGGATCTCTGTTGGGTCATACGAGGGAGAGTATGCCTGACCGAAGCAGAATAGGAATATGTATTTATAAATGTAGGTTTTCTATATGCTTTTTGTTGTTCATGATTTCTTTTTGTTCTGACAAAGAACAGTGTATTGCTTTTATGCCGTTTTATGGCTTCAATAGTCAAGGAACCTGCACATTGATTACTTTTTTTTTCTTTTTTTCCTTTTTGGTTATCTCTTTTTATGTGTCTGTCCTCTTGCATTTTGCCTTTTATGTGTTTGGCATATTTCTGCGCCTGGGTATGTATGTGGGTGGTTAGGTGTTTTGCTTTTGTTGGGTTGGCATGCCTTTTTGTTTGTGGGGTAGCACTCTGTACACGAGACTGCTGTAGATGTCTCTCTCTATATCTATCTATCTTAGTCCTTCCTGCTACCTCTTCCTCTTCATGTTGTTTGTGAAGTGAAGTTCACATGATTTATTGCTTTTACTACGGGTGATTATGGTGATAAGTAATCATCTTGTGGTGTTTCTTATGCCGGCTCTCGCACTGTATTGCTGCTCATGCGCTACAACGACCTCAGCAACTATGCAGTTTGAACTTCCTGGAGTGGTTGAGGTGGAGTATCAGTCTGACGCCATGGACAAGGACACAAAACGGCGCTTCAGCGAAAAGAGTGGTTAGAATGTTTGTTCTCCAGGCAATACTTTCCCAGATGGCGATATGCTCATGTGTTTTCACGCCAAGCTTCGGTGCTCTACTTCCAAGGCTCTCAAGAGAGTCAACACCAGGCGGGAGGGTGGGGGGCACTTTGAACATCTTTATGTGGGGACCGATGAAAACGACATGATTTTTTTTTTCAAACGTACCCATGCTTCCGCTACGCATGTAGCGCCACCAATCTATAAGGGTTGTTTTTCTTCATCCTATCCTTCCATACAATGGTTTCGAACCCCATCTCCGAGCAGCTTTAAAGGGGCTCAGATTCCGTTGGTTCCGTGACCTTCCGAGGAACGGCTGCGTGAGCCCACCCACATTCCACTGGGCTCCCCGCAATGCGTGTAGCTGTGGAGCAGTTCTAACCTTCGTTTTGTTTCAGGCCTCCCAAACACAGTGCTACCCCAGACCTGCCTGCCGACGCCAAGAGCCTTTAACCGCACCCTAGGCACGGTCGCAGGCTCCTGGCTTCCCCTCGTAGAGGGTACTGATCCCTGGCACCACGCAGCGGTGGCCGGCTTCGCCAGGGAGAACTACATGAATTAGCTTTCTGAATTTACTGGAGACAAGAAAGACGACATTGTGAAGAAACTGGATAATTGGATGCATGCGTCTTACACGAACACGGGAACCAGAAGATCCTCTCGGGACTCTGGTGTGATTGAGAACAGAATCGGTTTTATTATTTTCTTTCTTGCTACCATGATACATCCGTGCATTGCTATGTTGTGAACAGTATTCTGGGGTGACAGTGTATAAATGTTTACATTTCTTTACTACATATACCTTAGCTGCAGTTTTTTGTTTTTGTTTTTGTTTACTATTTCGTTTTGCTTTCATACGGTTATATATATGTGGATGTGTCTGCGGGTTGGTATGCTCGAGTTCTTTTCTTCGTTCTCTGGACGGGGCTATTTCTCTCATTCTCTTTTTTCTAACTACAACTCTCTTTCTTTTCCTTCCCATTTCTTCCTATTGTTTCTTGCATTGTATGTGAGCATGAAAGACAAAGCCACCAGAGAGAAGGGAAAGAAGTGCTCCCCCGTGCGGCTGTAGTGGTTTTATTCACGCATATCTTCTTGTATAGTTTTAAGCTCATATTGTTACCTCATATATATATACAAGCACGCGCCTGGTGTAGTTTTTTTTTTTGTGTGTGTGTTTTGTTTTTGTCTTTGAGAAGCTTCTCGACGTTCTTTCCTTTGGACGAATGGCGGTTTCGTTTGGTCGCCGCTCGTCGTCGCAGCCCGGCCGCGCCACGCCGTCGTCGCTGCGCTCTCTCTCCCCGGCGAGTCCAGGGTGGAGCGAGGCGATATCGGCGTATTCAGTTCCCGGCGCCGCGCGCTCCATTGATTACGGCGGAAAGAAACGCGTGTGGACCGCAGAAATGGACGGCCGCGTCGTCGTCCGCATGGCTCCTCACGGTGAAGTTATGTTTGAGGTTGATGTTCGCAAATTGGCATTTTGCACGGTACTGCGCAGAGTATCGGCAAAGCGCATCTGGGCAGCTTTCTCGGATGGATTTATTCGGTGCTACGACAGCGCAACTGGAGCCATGGAGAGCGAGTTTATTCAGCACGATGGGGCTGTCCGCGCCCTCGCAAGCTCCTCCGTGAATGACCACGTGTACAGTGGTGGGGACGACTGGAAGATATACCAGTGGTCAAAGTCGAATTGTACGTACATTCGCCTCCTCTCTGGGCATGCAAACGGAGTGCAGTGTCTTCTTGTTGTCTCTCCTACTGCAACCACCAAGCCGTCATCTTCAGTAGATGTAACAGCAGACAAAAACGATGATGATGATGATGATGATGATGATGATACGGTAGAACACAGTATTCTCAGCACTGACTGGGTGAGCAATGACCAAGTACCCGAGCATGAATATGTTCTTTCCGGTAGTGACGACACAACCATCAAAGTTTGGGACCCAAAGGCCCCGTGGCAGATTGAGAAGAACGTCGCGTGCTTGACAACACTGCGCGGGCACAGTGGCTCCGTGCGGGCGATGGAGATTTACCCCCGCAGCGGTTACTTGTGGTCTGGCGGTGATGACTGCACCATCCGTGTGTGGAACTGGCGGTCTGCGGAGGGCCATCGCTGCGTGGCGGTGTTGCGCGGGCAGCACAGCGCCCCCATCACGTCCATCGCCTACGTCGCCCCGCGAATGTGGAGCAGCGGTAAGGACGGCTTCGTCGTTGTCTGGAACCCCCGCGAGGCGCGGCCGCTGCAGCGCATTCAGATCTCCCCCAGCGCCGCGGGCCGCTCAATTTTGTCCATGCGGCGTTTGTACCGCGCGACGCACTGGACAGTGTGGCTGAGTGGGCCGGAGGGCGTGATTCACAGCCTGCAGGTCTCCGAGGAGGAGCGGGACGTGGACGCGAAGCTCGACAGGTATGAGTCGCTTCGCGCACTGGAGAAGAATAAGCTTGTGAAGCTGCAAGAGAAATCGTCGGCCCAGCAGCAACTTGTCAGTAGACTCAAGGAGCGCAACAAGGCACTTGAGGAGCAACTGCGAAACCAGCAGAGGGATCTGGAGGGAAAGAATGCTTTTCTTTTAGAAAACCGACCTGCGTCACGGGCACCTCGTTGTAAATCTGTAGAGAGCAGGAAAAACATGGATAAAAAAACCTCAAGGGCAACGGTAGATGAATTAAGGGCGCAGGTAAATAGGCAAGCCAGAACATTAATGCTGAAAGCACAAGCTACCAAACAGAAGGATGAAATTATTCAGGCGCTTAAGAAACAGCTGTCAGAAAAAGACTTGGAGTTACATAAGATGGAGGAGAAGCTCAAGAAACTCATGACGCGGCAGTCTTCACCCCAAGAGGCTAACAAGAAAGATACTGGAAAACAGGAACATGCATTGGAATTGCAGAAAGCTCGCGATATTGCCACTCAAATCCAAAGCGATTTTGATGCATACAAGGAAGAGATGAAGCAAGTGCAAGCAGCAGAGAAAGCAGAGCGAGACAAATTGAAACGTCAATTGATGGCGGGAGACAAGGATAAGGCTCTTCGTCTTGCCAACGAAAAGATTGAAGAATTACACCGTGACTTGGAGGAAGAACAAAAGTACGCCAATAACCTTCTTGAGGATCTAGCACCTGTACCGCAGAAACCCACAACGCCATTTTCAAAACGAAGCACAAGCAGGAGCCCTTCTCCCACTCAAACACCGTCTCGCCCCACTAAGAGTCACTACTACAAGCGATTGTCGGGTGTGTATTGGCCGGATGTATCCAAAACTTACCCTCAAGACCTCCGGGAAACCATTTGGGCAGAGTACACAGATATGATCGGTAAGTCTGACGTCGTTATTAAGGACATTACATACGCCACGGCAAGAGATTGTCTTCTTATCGACGCGACACTCGAGCATACAAAACTCCACAGAGACGAATTACAGAGCCTCATTGATGCCCATGCCTTTCCACGTGTTCTCACACTCCATGGAATACTCTCTTCTTCATTTCCTGAGCATTCTTCAGATACAGACAATATTTCATCCCCAAACCATCATACGCTCATTGCAGCCAAAAAGAAGGCCGAGGCTGAGCGCGACGATGTACAGAGGAGGCTTCAAGAAGCATTGGAGGAGTTGGAGACTATCCGACAGGATCTGGAGAATAGGCAGTCAATTGCGTCAGAAACGCCCAGAAGCAAGCATAACAGTCGTAGTTCTTCCCATGTTACGCTGAGCAGCCGCACCCAATTTCCTCCTCAGGAACTTGCACTGGATGAGTTGGATGCACTCATTGCAGCCAAAAAGAAGGCCGAGGCTGAGCGCGACGATGTACAGAGGAAGCTTCAAGAAGCATTGGAGGAGTTGGAGACTATCCGACAGGATCTGGAGAATAGGCAGTCAATTGCGTCAGAAACGCCCAGAAGCAAGCATAACAGTCGTAGTTCTTCCCGTGTTACGCTGAGCAGCCGCACCCAATTTCCTCCTCAGGAACTTGCACTGGATGAGTTGGATGCACTCATTGCAGCCAAAAAGAAGGCCGAGGCTGAGCGCGACGATGTACAGAGGAAGCTTCAAGAAGCATTGGAGGAGTTGGAGACTATCCGACAGGATCTGGAGAATAGGCAGTCAATTGCGTCAGAAACGCCCAGAAGCAAGCATAACAGTCGTAGTTCTTCCCATGTTACGCTGAGCAGCCGCACCCAATTTCCTCCCCAGAGACTCGCACTGGATGAATTGGATGCACTCATTGCAGCCAAAAAGAAGGCCGAGGCTGAGCGCGACGATGTACAGAGGAAGCTTCAAGAAGCATTGGAGGAGTTGGATGCGCGGAACAAAATGCAACGGCAGGCTGAGGCACGTCGTGCACAGATCCCTGTGCTGCAGCAGGCGTCCGCAGGAACGGGGTCCGCATCATCTAGGGCGCGATTGGCGTCCACTCGCAACGAGGAACCTCCACTGTATGCTGTGACTGCAGAAGAGTATGAAACTCTTGCGGCAATGAAGCAAGCAGCAGAAGCTGAGCGCGACGGAGCGCGGAGGAGGCTTCAAGAAGCATTGGAGGAGTTGGAGACTATCCGACAGGATCTGGAGAATAGGCAGTCAATTGCGTCAGAAACGCCCAGAAGCAAGCATAACAGTCGTAGTTCTTCCCATGTTACGCTGAGCAGCCGCACCCAATTTCCTCCCCAGAGACTCGCACTGGATGAATTGGATGCACTCATTGCAGCCAAAAAGAAGGCCGAGGCTGAGCGCGACGATGTACAGAGGAAGCTTCAAGAAGCATTGGAGGAGTTGGATGCGCGGAACAAAATGCAACGGCAGGCTGAGGCACGTCGTGCACAGATCCCTGTGCTGCAGCAGGCGTCCGCAGGAACGGGGTCCGCATCATCTGGGGCGCGATTGGCGTCCACTCGCAACGAGGAACCTCCACTGTATGCTGTGACTGCAGAAGAGTATGAAACTCTTGCGGCAATGAAGCAAGCAGCAGAAGCTGAGCGCGACGGAGCGCGGAGGAGGCTTCAAGAAGCATTGGAGGAGTTGGAGACTATCCGACAGGATCTGGAGAATAGGCAGTCAATTGCGTCAGAAACGCCCAGAAGCAAGCATAACAGTCGTAGTTCTTCCCATGTTACGCTGAGCAGCCGCACCCAATTTCCTCCTCAGGAACTTGCACTGGATGAGTTGGATGCACTCATTGCAGCCAAAAAGAAGGCCGAGGCTGAGCGCGACGATGTACAGAGGAAGCTTCAAGAAGCATTGGAGGAGTTGGAGACTATCCGACAGGATCTGGAGAATAGGCAGTCAATTGCGTCAGAAACGCCCAGAAGCAAGCATAACAGTCGTAGTTCTTCCCATGTTACGCTGAGCAGCCGCACCCAATTTCCTCCCCAGAGACTCGCACTGGATGAATTGGATGCACTCATTGCAGCCAAAAAGAAGGCCGAGGCTGAGCGCGACGATGTACAGAGGAAGCTTCAAGAAGCATTGGAGGAGTTGGAGACTATCCGACAGGATCTGGAGAATAGGCAGTCAATTGCGTCAGAAACGCCCAGAAGCAAGCATAACAGTCGTAGTTCTTCCCATGTTACGCTGAGCAGCCGCACCCAATTTCCTCCCCAGAGACTCGCAGCGGATGTGTCGGGTCGGTTTGGTGCGCCAAAGGCCTTGGTTTCAGAGCATTCTGGTTCTTTGGTTCAAGGTACTGCGACTGCACATTCTAACCGCAGAGAACCAGCAGGAGGGAAATGGTGCTGGTATTCGTATAATCTTGGGCCAAACTGGATGCCTTACATGGCCAACCACCGAGAGGTGATGAAGGATGTGCTTTTATTAGAACTGTGTCGGGCAGCTTCTGTTCCGCTGGACTGTATTCGTTCTGTGGAGTTCCTCGGTGGAGGTTCAACGGCTGAATTCGAGATGTATCACAGTAGTGATGCTGGGAAGGTGAAGGACTGTCTGCGTCGCTATCCTTTCCGCACTTTGTCTGCGCTTATGCGACTGGCTTTTGCTGCCAATAACAACGCGCCTTCTTTTCCTGTGAGCGGAGGGAATGCCGCATCAAGTGGACACCCACCGAGACCAAACGAGAGTGCACATCCGCAAGCGGCAATGCGACCCAGTGAGCCGCAAAGGGCGCTTGCGGATCGGCGAAGGTCGCAGGAGTGGACTGGTGGTGAAGTGTCTTCAAAAGAACTTGAATTATTTCGTAGTCGACGTGCCATTTCTGCAAGTATGCGGGCTGGTGAAAGAATGTTGCAGCCTTCTCTTGATTTACCCCGCGACATTAATCCGAATGCATCTGTAGATGTGTTGCAACTGCAACGTGAGCCAGTTTATTGTGTGACCATAGATGAGTATCGTGCTCTACTCCAGCAGTTTTTGTCTGTGTATTACGCCGAACCAAACAACAATAATGTTGACGATGATGATGATGATAACAGAACACGATTGTGGAATGAGCATGTTGTTGCTAGAACTCTTGAGGAACGTAGATACACTCGGCAACTGAGCCAACTGAACCCACAGTACCCTCTCAACGGCTACGGCAAGAAATGAATACTATCACACTAATAACATTGTCAATAATAGTAGAGTGTAAGTTACGATGCTAAGAATTGTTGTAATAGCATACATGTATGTGTAGTATGTACATACGCCATTCTGTATGTATAGTCTTCTTTTGCCTTTTTCAACCCCCCACCAATCCATCCTTTCTCTTGCCCTCCTGTTTTTTTTTCTTTTTTTTACTCACTTTCTCTCCTAAAGTGTTGATAACTGCACGTAATGTACTTTATTGCTGTATAGACAATTTATCATTACATTCTATTTACCCATGCATGTATGGAACTCCTCCAGACAACATGTGAGGCAAAAAAGTGAAAGAGAAACAAAATGAGAAACGAATGGAATATTCACTGCTGTCATAGTGATTAAAACCCTCTAGAATAAATGTATTAAAAAAAGAAAAACGAGGGGGAAACGGAAGAAAAAATCTGTATAGTGTACCAATTGGAAAAAAAAGGGAAGAAAAAGTATGGGAAGTAAAGAAGATTTGTAGATCACTGCGGGAAGTCCTGATGCCGACATGTTCTAGTGTAAAAGTTATATGTTCCTGCAATATCCTGGGCCAAGAGCCAGTAATTAAAAGAAGGAGGGGGGGAAACGAACGAGCGACAATAAAACGGCAAACCTAATAGTTGTTGAGTGCTTATATGTGACGTATTCTCATTTGAGGTCTGTAGTGTGAGGTTTCTTCCTTGTACATCATATTTCTCTTCCCTTTTTTTCTAGTACCGGTGTAACTGTGCGAAGATACACACGAATCCTTCCACCTGAAGGGTATAGAGTAACTAGAGGGTAATATTTCTTAGAAAAAGTGATGCCAGAGTCGATGGAGGTGGCCCCACAACACACTTCATGCACAGCGTCCACAGGAATTAGATTGAATCGCATAATTCCGGCCTCTGCGTCCTCGTCTGCTTCGCTCTCCTGCCACTACCACTCTGCCGCGGTGAGTGTTGCGGGTGTTAGTGAGGTGGGGGACGCCGAGGACGAGCTGGGGGCATTGCAGATGAAATTGCACGAGCGCACGGCGCAAGTGGAGAAGCTCGAGGCACTTTTGAGTGAGAAACGATTTCTTAGACGACACGATGCAGTTATTGAAGAACGTCTGCGGCACTATGAAGAGCAGTTGGCACAACTGGCTGTTGTGGCGAAGGGAAAAGGTGCATCCACAACAAAGCAGAATAATACGTCACTGTCGGTGGAGAATAAAAAGAAGGAAGAGGAAGGAGAGATGAAACCACTGATCTCTGTGCGGCAAATCATGGATGATGTCTATCAGCTTTGGTATGACAAACACCGCATCGAGTGTGAGCTTGGAAAAAAGAAGCGGGAGTTACAAGCCGTTCGTGCAGAGCTACAGCATGCGCAGGATTTATCTAAAGGTAATGAACTGTTAGTGAAACCGAATGTGACTGAGAAGATTGACCATTCTGCTGTGGCAACCTCGCAGGCATCAGAGGCGAAGGAGAAGGATACAGTGGCCTCCCTCGAACGAAAACTAGGGAACATGACAGAAAAGTTCACCCGAGTAGAAAAAAGACTTGCAAGTTATGAAAAAGAGTATCACGCTGTGCGGCAGACACTTCGAGAGAAGGAAAAGAAGCTTTTGGAATGCCAGCGCAAACACCAAGGCGTCACGGGTGTGCAATCGAGACAATCATTGCGAAAGGAAGAAGAGGAGGAAGAGGAACGAATTCGTTTGTCGCAATGGAAGTCTCCGAAGAATATGGTTTCATCAAATCATCGTAGTTTTTTCCGAGGCCCAGAGTGGATTGAACTTCTCCATAAAAAACCGGATGCAATGCGAACTGCCTTTTTGAATGATGCATCTTTAGAGCTCTGTGCGCCTTGTGGCTTTCTCTCCGTGCTGGAGATGCAGCCCGGCCCTGATGTTGTCGCCATTGAAGTGTCTGTGCGGCGCCCCTCTTTTCTCAGTGACGAGCGGGTGGAGGTGCTGCTCATGGAGTGCGCATTCACGGAGATGCACCGACTCTTGCGCTGTTTACATGAGCCAAAGGAGGGCTGGGACTTGGTGCAGGAGAAACTGAATGAGGCGCAGAAACTCTTGACGGAAAAAGAGAGTAAGAACGCGGAGATGCAGAAGCGGCTGCAGCACGTGGAGTCGCTGCTTGCGCGGCAGAACGACGAGCGCGACGCGGAGGACCAGTTGGTGAACGAGGCCCTTGACGAGACGGAGAAGACAGTGATGATGATGTACGATGAGGTGAAGAAGCTGCGGGAGAAGGATGAGGGACTTCAGGCGGAGTTGCAAAGTCTCACAGAAACACTTGCATCTCGTGAAAAGGAAATTGATGATCTGAAGTGTCAACTGCAAGAGGCAAACAGTGAAGTGAAACGACGTGAGGAAGAAGCTGCACAGAAACTTGACGACATGCGCCGCAGGACCTCCACGGAGCTTCGCGGTGTGGAGAAGAAATGGCGGGAGGAAGTGTCAGTATTACAGCAGCAACATCAGCAACAAATTCGTAAGGCCGCGGAAACGACACGGGTAGACGTACACTCTCTCACACTCAACTGCAGTTCTCACAGTGAGGCGGCAATTGCTTCACTTGACACAAAGGGTAAAGACATTCTGCGATCCCTTTTGCTCTGTGAAGCCGCTGTCGTTGCGAATGCCATCCCGCGGAAAGTTGTTTCTCTTACATGTACTGGGAAAGAACTGAAGGCGGAGGTAGAGCTGCAGGTAAACGCACTCGCTACGGACGCCACGCGTGTAGCGAAGTGCTTGCAAGACTGTCCAAGTTCTATGGCCAAGCTTTTCCTGCAGGAATGGCTGGATGTAAATGCGCTGGCAGAAAGATGCAACCAAGAAATCCAGCGTCTCTCGCGAGAACTGAAGTCAAAAACTGCAAAGACGGAGGAACTTCTTTTGAAAAATACACAAGCGACCTCAAAAATAGAGGCGACGCTGCGTGAGGAGCATGACAAACTTTGCGACATGGAAAAGAGCAAGGCCGCCATTGCAGAGGAACTCTCATGTATCCGCAGGTCCCTTGGCGTGGAAAATGCATCCCTCCCACTTGCACAGAGAGTCTCATGTCTTGTCGCAGCCTTGACAAAGGCAGAGAAGTCCAGCGCGGAGTATGAGGGAAAGTGGCAGTTAGAGTTGGTCCGTGCAAATACCCTTGAAGAACAAGATAAAGAGTTACGTCAGCAGTACTATCACCTCACATGTATGATGAAAGAATCAAAGCGGGACTTGGAGAATGCCACTGAGGCTCTTGCCTCTTTAGAGAAGGAGCGCGAAGAACTTCTCAGAAAGTGCGCTTCTGCTCAGGATGTGCTAACTGCACAAGAGCACAATCTGAAAGAGCTGCAGGCGAAACGACGACATAAACAGCATACACCGCAGATGAAAGTGGTATACAGCAGCGCCCCGAACCGTGGTGTTGTAGTTAAACGGGATGAAACGAAAATGGGAGTAGACTATAGTGATATCATCGGTACACTTCGTTGTGTCTATGAAGAGTATGATAATTTGTATGAAAAACTAGAGAATTCAGTCCAGGAGTGGCGTGCGAAGGAGAATGCGCAGGGAGAAAGGTTGCAACGGTGTGAAGCGGAACGCAATGAATTACGCCAGCAACTAACTACATTGCAGAAGGAACTAGAAGAACGACAGGAGGAAGCAAGAACCGTGGAGTCAACGCATAGGCAGAATGAGACGGAACGCGAAGAACTCCTAAGTCGCATTCAGGGGGAAGTGCATGCGCTCTCAAAGCGTTTGGCAAAAAATGATAATCTTCAGCGAAAAGCTGAGGAAGCTAAGAAGATGATGGAGTTGGAGCTTACGCAATTAAAAGCACAGTGTGAAGTATATGAATCTGAACGGAAACAATTGCAGGAAGCATCGGCGCTCGCAGAGAAAGAAAAGGATGCCTTGGAGAAGAAGGTGGAGGAGTTGCAGAAGGAAATGGTGAGTAGAGGTGAGTGGGCGGAGGAAATAATGCGGCAGTTGGTAACGGAGGAGGATGCACGTCGTGCTGCGGAGATAGAATTGAGAGCTCTGCGTCGCGCAACTACGACAACGCAAAGGAGAACTAGTGGAAGTGATAATAATAGTGATGGAAATGAGATGAATGAAGCAATAAAAGAAGAAGAAGGAGCTGCGCCAGAAAATGTAAAGCGATTACGCAAGTACTGCATGCAGACCTTGAAGATCCCCTTGACAGCAAAGCAACAAACAGTGAATGATATTGTTGCCTTCATGGAGGAGCACCGATGCTCACTAGCGGACGAAGAGGAGTTGAAGACGGCCCTCCTCTCCATGAACACCGCGTCTAAGTTGCTGAAGCAATGCGTTGCCAACACTGAGGAACACAAGGAAGGAATTATCCACCGAACACCCGCCGGGCGAAAGCCTTTGAATGCTGCTCCAGCTGCTGGGAATTTGCGGGGCTTTGGTCGCTCTTTGAGCTACAACAGCGGCGTCATGCCGACGCTGTATGCATCCCGCTCCCCTAGACTCACCGGTGGGAAATCTATCTCTCCTGCGCCTTTCGCGCGGGTGGCCAGCGGCCCACCGGGTCTGCATTTGTTTTCCTCATCCAAGAAGGGAGCAGATCCAAATGAGTTGGTGTCTGCCGCCGCTGAGGTTGTGTACTTGGCGCAGCTGCTTAACGGCGTTGCGACGTACCCCTGGACCAGTAAGAAGAAGCAGAATGTTGTTGCTATGAAGAAGCCCCACGGTCCTTCAGGAAGGACATCTAGCCAAACGAAGCAGCAGCAAGAAGTAGACGCAAACGTAGAAGCATCAACAAGAAAATCTGGCGATGAAATCAATGCAGTTCTTTTAAAGCGTCAACCTGATTACGACTTTCTTGTTCGTAGTCGAGATCATGCGCTCTGCCTTGCACTGACCGTGAAGGACCATTTGTACGATGCCATGTCTGCACTGCAGCCGGTCGTAGACGCCGCCTGTGAAGGAAACTGCACGTTGCGTGGATCCTTTGACACGAATCCAACACACGAGCTGCGCATTGTGGAGGACTGTATTATTTATTCAATAAAGTGCATCCTGAGGTCCGCGGACACGATATTTTCCAAGGCCGAACGTTGCCGTATCGAGGCGCAGCGTGGCGCCGACTACTTCACTTTGTCAACGGGTCGGCATGACGACGCCACTTCGGCTGGCGCTGCAGAACTGCCGTCAACCCGCACACCAAAGGGATCTCATGATCAAAAGGAACGACAACTACTACTACAGCACCAGCAGCAAAAGAGGGATTTTAAGCAGCAGGGCAATGGACTGCTGCTTCGCGACACCAACCGGACCCCCTCACCGCACCTGCCGCGGGAGAAGCACGAGGGCAGTGGCGCATGTGACGGGGAAAATGCCGCGGACCACAGAAGGCACCTGAGTCTTGAGGAGAAGGGAACGATTCAGCGAGCCCTCATAGAGGCTCGTCGTCGCAGGCGTTGATAAATAAATTAAAAAGAAAAAATGGGTAGAAACGAGGAGAAGGGAAAGAGTAAACGGTATGATCTTGTTTTTTTTTCTCTTTGCTTGTTGTCGTTGTTGTTGCTGGTTCTTTTTTTATGTTGCTGAAATGGAAAAAAAAAGGGAAACAAAAGGAGAGGAGATGTGTGTATGGAATGTAGATGGTAAGTTCACAAAGAAAAAAACAACTACGATATGGGCGATCTATCACGACTTTTGTTACATAATACCTCTGCACTCACAAGAATCAAAAAGAGAATTTTGTAGGTGCAGTTGATATCTTCGTGTGCTTTGGTGGTTTTGCTGTGGTGCAGCTTCTGTTGTGTTTCTTTGTTGTTTTTCTGTATGTTATTTCACTTTAGATCTATTTTACTGCCTCCATTGTACATATTCATGACACTACCTGCATTTTTATTTGTAGGTGCATGTTTCACTTCCCCTATTATTCCCCTCTCTTGTTTATATATATATATATATATATATATATATATATTATTATTATTATTATTATTATTATTATTATTATTATTATTATTATTATTATTATTATTATTATTACTATTATTATTATGATTATTTGAATGTGATTATTGTATTGTACTGTATGACCCATATATGTTTATACATAATATCAAGTTATGATAGTTGTGGGGGAAGGGAAAAGAAAAATGTTTGTTTTGCTTTCTTGTTAAACCCTCACTTTGTATTGACTGTTGGATTTTCAACCCACGTTCTTTATTTATTAAATCTGGTCAGTAGTCTATGTATGTGTATGTATTCTAGCCTGACATCGCACCCCATTGAATTCTCACTGGCCACATTTCTCTGAAGAAATTCAATAATAATTCGCCCCTCTTGTTTTCCTCTTCTTTTCTCCTTCCTTTTCTTTTGAAAGTCTTAGCGCATAGTGCCCCGCGTCATACCACACTTTTATATATTTATATATAGCCTTTTGTTTTCCCTTCCCGCCACATACATACACGGATGCACCTAGAGAACAGTCTTGACGGCCACATTGAGCTCATCATTGGCCCAATGTTCGCGGGGAAGACAACGGAGCTGATGCGCCGCGTGCGCCGCGAGCTCTTCGCCAAGCGCACCTGCTACGTCATTAAGCACTCCCGCGACGTGCGCTACAACCGCGAGAGCGTCGCGTCGCACGACAAGTTGGTGCTCGGCGCCACTGCGGCCGTTGCGGCGCTGCGGGAGGTTGGCGATGTGTGGCGCTCCTACGACGTCGTGGCGGTCGACGAGGGGCAGTTCTTCCCCGACGTTGTGGAGTTCTGCAGCGAGGCCGCGGACGCGGGGAAGACGGTCATCGTCTCCGCCCTCGACGGCGACTACCGCCGGCAGCCGTTCAGCGACATCTGCCGCATGATTCCGCTCGCGGAGTCGGTGAAGAAGCTCAGCGCCGTCTGCATGGAGTGCCACCGCCGCGCCGCCGCCTTCACGTACCGCACCGTCGCGTCGGAGAAGCGGGAGCTCATCGGCGGGGCGGACATGTACATCGCCACGTGCAGGGCGTGCTACGTGAGCAAGACGAAAAGGCGGGAGGCCGCGGAGGGACTGGCACAAGCGGCAAAGAAGCAGAAGCGCGAGGAGGCGTGCAAGCACGGGGGTGAAGAGGAGGCGAACACGACGCCGGTGACGACGGCAGCGATGGAAGAGTCCCCGTCGCCTATCAGTGCGATCTGCGAGCAGTGAGGGCGGTGGGTAGTCTTCGTAGCATACATACGTAAAGAGACGCACTGTTTCACGCCCCACTCCGGTCCAGATATCAATATTATACCTTCCTTTTTTTTTTTCCTTCCCTGTTGTGTTTATGCACATCGTTCCCGACATAGATAAGTTCTGTCTACGTATATATAATGGATGTGCGCCTGCACGTGCACGTGTGCATAAGTATGTATTGCTTTTGTTGATGTTTTAATTATTTTCACCACGTCACTTTTCCTTTACCTTTCGTAAATTCAACACAAAAAAAAAAAGAAAAAAAAACGATGAGTTTTACATGGATATACAGAAAACGAAAACAAAGGAAAAAAAGCGAAAAAAAAAATGTTGTTTTGTGGGTGTGGGTGTGTTATCAATACACATAATAATAAAAAAAATAGGAAATAAAAGGAAAAATACCGGGTTGGCTCTAGTGGTTGGTGCCCCCGAGAAGCATAGAGTAAATGAAGAGTAACCTTTTGCTCTTCTTGTTAGACTGAAGAGATGGAGGAAAATAACGTGCGTTCTTGAGAAATGCACGTTTCGCATTCTCGCACACAACAGTATTGGATCGCTTTCTCTTTCCATCCACCCGCCTCCTCCTCCCCTCATTTGCGCATATGCATATATGAAGTGGAGCGAAGTCATGTGTGAGGTGTTTATTTTGATTGTTCCCTGTTTTTGTTTTTATTGTGTGTGTGTGCGCGCTTGTTTTTGTGGGAATCCCTCTTCCTTTGCCTGTTTATTCATAGAGATGTACAAAAAGGGGGTTGCTGCACGCACGTGCACATATACACATTTTTTCCTTCTTCTGCAATCCATTTTTTATTTTTATTTTTTTGCTTTTTCGTGTTTGTTTTGGTTGTCTCTCGTTCACTCTCTACGTTTCTCTCTGTGCGGGTGCGGGTGGGAGAGAAGTGGATGTGAGGATAAACCCATTATGAGATCACCGCTCTCTCTCTCTCTCTCTCTCTGTATGTATGTATGTCTCCTGGAGATGCCGTGGGAATTACAATGGATGAAGATGTGGGGTTTGTTTCCATGTGTACTTCCTTCCTTTTATCTTCTTTTTGTCTTCTGCGTCTCGTTAGGTGCCCCCGTTACTAAAGGCGGAATTGTATAAAAAAAAAGGAAAAGAAGTGGGGGTGGTGGAGAGTGAGTTAGAGTTGAGTTTGTTAGTGTGCTACTACACGCTGACAGTCATATATATATATATATACCGCAAAAGGGCAGTGAAGAGAATAAAACAGATTTAAAAAGGAAAAAAAAAAACGAATGTTATCAACTCCACAGGTGCGTGTGGCGCTGCGATTTCGCCCGCTGAATGCGGAGGAGAAAACACATGAGCGGAACTGTAATGACAAGCGGGGTGGTGGCGGTCCTTTCATTTACCACACGGACAGTTTCGTTGAGGTGGCTGACTTTTCGTCCTCCTCTTTCCCCTCGCAGGAACGCCACAACACACCGCTGCCGCTGGGGGCGAAAAATAACAACGCGGCAACGGCACTCGTGCGGGCCCCCACGCGGCGCTTTCAATTCGACACCGTGTTGTCAGAGACCGCGACGCAGCGGGATGTATACACACACGTCGGGGCACCCGTTGTTGCCGCCGTGCTGCGTGGGAGCAACGCAACTGTGCTTGCATGCGGCCCTGCTGGGAGCGGGAAGACGCACACTATGCTGGGGCCGCATTGGGGTGGGGAGGAGGAGGGGGGAAATGTTTTTTTTTCCTCCCCAGTCCGCATGCAGGAGGAGTCGCGCGGTCTCATTCCTCGCATTATGGAGGAACTCTTTGAGGAGCTTAACGCACGTGACGCGGCGGGGCGCACGTGGCGAATGACTGCCAGTATGTGCGAGATTCACGGGGATGACGACGTCGTCGACCTCCTCCGCGAGGGGCCGCAGGAAGACAACTATAAAGTAGAGCACGCGAATGCACATGAAAGTAATAATGATGCGCCTCTTCATGAAGTGCCGTGCCGCTCGGTTGGGCGGGTGCTGCGGGTTGTCCACGCGGGAGCGCTGCGCCGCCGCACGCCCGCGTGTGTGCAGACCCACTGCGCGCTGTGCCTCAACCTGCAGCGGCGCGACTCAACGACTGGGCGCGTGCTGGCGGCGTGCCGGCTGAATCTTGTGGATCTCGCCGGCAGCGATAAAGTATGCGGGGAGCCTACTGGTGCTGGCGGACTGCGGGAGACGCAGTGCATGAACATTTCACTCACTTTGCTTGCAAACTTCATTCGGCGCCTAACTGATGAGAAATTCTCCTCCTCTTCTTCGTGTGATGTTGGGGATGTTCCTCACTACGATTCCAAACTACGAAAACTGCTGCGCGACTCTCTTGCAGGGAGTTCACTGACAACACTCATTTGTCATGCCTCCCCCGCTGCTGCTAGGCACAAGGAAACACTGGAGACGTTGTGGTTTGCGCAGAGAGTTGGTGGGCGGCGGGTGCGGGGCCAGTCGTGCATACAACATCAATTCACTGCAAAGGAAATGATGCGGGCCCATAATAATAATACATGTGCGTTAGATCAAATGCGCCTGCCCGAAGGAAGACGTTTACAGAATGAAAACGGTAAAAATGAGAGTGAAAACAATATTACCGAAATGCAACAGGTGGCATGGGAGAAGATGTTAGAGAATGAAACTATAGAAAAGATGAGTTCTCTTGTGAACTCATTCATGAATGAGGTGGAGGTACTGAAGAAAGACATTGAGGCAAAGGAGGACGAATTACGGGAGCAACGAGAATGTGTAGAGTTTTATAAACAACAATGCTCTTTTCTCAAGGAGGAACTTGTGGATGTTTCCGCGCAACACAAAGAGAAGGAGGAGAAAATACTCCACGCACTCCGCACAGTTGAATACGAGCGGGACATGATGGCAAAACAACTTGAAAAACAGAAAATAACGAATGATGATCCAGCTGCTGATAAAAGAGGTCAATGGAAACCACTTCTTATGGCCGGTATTCCTGACACTCTGACACTTACAGACGTAAGCGTCGCGCAAAGTAATAATAATAATGACCACAATAATAATAATAATGATAATGGTGAATGTGCCTCAACACTCACACATTATATGGGCTCCGTCGTAACACTTGTTCTGGATGGAACAGTAAAGTCACCCCAAGCAAAGAGTGAGAAAACAATACAAGAAAACGAGCAAAGAGAAGACATAAAAGAATCCTCAGAGAAATCCATCATGACACAACCCATGGGAGAGACGTTCCAAGCGCAGCTACGGAAAGAAAAGACTTCCTCCTCCTCCGCCTTTTACACCATCCTCTCCTCGTTTGATTATTCTCCAGAAAAAAAGAAAAACTCTCCCTCACCTCCTGCTCAGTCTGTGCAACTCAATAATCACAACATTGCTTTGCTAGAGACGCCTGCAATGATTGACATACAGGTGAATCACGCACTCGATGATATCGTCTGTGCCCTTAGAAGTGTGGGGCGGCAGGATCACAAGCAGATTCTTCTGCAGTACGAGAAGAGTTGGATGCATACACCAAAGAAGAAGACGGAAGAAAATAATATTGTCGTTCCCCGTGATATCATGTTTAATGCGCTTTATGCTGCACATACTGTACTGTCGAAGGAAGACAACATATGTGGAGAAACAATAGAGAATGTGAGGTGTGATGAGCAGCTTCTGCCTCTTGTATTAACCGTTCTCAAGAATATTGTTCAACAAGAAGAAGGGGAGGAAGAAAATAATAATAATAATGATAATAATAATAATAATAATAATGGTGATAATAAACCCGTGCTGGAAGTATTGAGGACTGAAGAAGTATTGCATGCATTAGAGGTTCTGAGGAGCAGCAGCACCACGGGTTTGATTACTATTATGACTGCGGGTGATGTTGATTCGCATAAACCCAGTGTTCTTGTTTTCGACGACGGCGCAACGCTGGAGGACAGCGTCGTTGTTCTTCAGCACACATCGTCCGAGTTGGCGGAGGCTCGCAGTGCAGTCAGAAAGGCGGTGGAGTCCGCCATGGCAGTAATGTACACCGAGATGCTTCCTGCTCTGCAAGGACGTGTAACCACAGAGTTTACATCGGAGGAGATTTCATTGGGGTGCCGCCTGCTAGAGACTCGCATCTGCGCAGCGCGGGGGGCATCACCGAATGTGTGTTCGGAGACATTACACCGGGTGGTTGGGGATTTGATAGAACTCATAGAAGCTCTTCTGCGTGCGGCTGGTGTCTCTCATCTCCCGACGGAGTTTACAAGAGCCGTCGATACTGTAGAAGAGGATGATGAAAATAATAATAATGAAAATGATGTATTCGTGAGTGGGCGTGTTGGTCATGCGCTGCGCACCCTGCGGTCGTACGCCGCGGTGGGCGGGCAGGATGACGCGCAGCTGCTGGATGTGTACTACAGCGAGGAGGTGCGGCAGGCGATGCGAGCCCTCGACCGCGCCTTCACCTGCGCTGCAGCAACAGACGAAGAGGAAAGTGAAGGGGAGGCGAGTTTTCAACCACGAAATGATCTACAGTCTGCCGTGCACGTGGTACAAAAGTATGCGTTGGCCTTCCGTGACATGTGCACTGAAGCCGCACGCCCTCCTCCGTGTCTATTGACGGCGTCGGTGCTGCACGCACTTCATGTCGTCGCGCGGCTTCTGCGGGGAGTTGTGGGCATGTGTACTGGGCCGCATGTACACAACGCTCCCCCCATGAGTGCGGAGGCCGTCGTCATTGTACGGGAGGCCTTTGCGGCGACGGAGCATGTCATTCACCGTGTTGTCTCCTCGCGGCGGCTTCTTATTATTATTACTGAGGAAGAAGAGCAAAAGGAAAAGGAAAAAAACAAAAATGACACCGCACTGATGGCGCCAACTATGATAAAAGAAGCAGCAGCAGAAGAAGAGGATGGAAAACACGCGGCGCCACCAGTTATGGAAGAAGCACCGCAGGACTACACCCCTTTGTCTACTGTAGGTGAGATGACTGAGCTTGCACGCGAAATACGTGAGACCTCACCGGCGCCTCTTACGGGCGAGGAGCATCAGACAATTAATGCAATCAACCGAATTATTTTCCTTGCGAATGGTGGGGGGAATTCTTCTGCGGGAAACATGAAATGTGTTGTCGATGACTGCAGACTGAGTGAGCCACGCGACGCCTTACCCGGTGCGGGTGGGGTGCCACTGAGCCGCACACCGTCCACGAGACCCCGCTCGATAGAACCCGCGGCGACGGGTGCAGCGGACGAAACTGCAAACACCATGAAAATTGATTTTACTAACAGCAACCACAACAAGAACATTGTCGTAAACACAACAATAAGGAAAGATGTTGCAGTTATGACTGAAAATCTCTTGGGTCTCTCGCCTCTCTTTCCCCTTCTTAAACTGGAGCAACTACCAGAAAAGTCCGTTCAAACTAACGACACTGCACAAGACATGGCTGCTTATATGCAGTTATTTATGAACTTACGTTCCACATTTGGGGGGAAAGAAAAAGAAAAAAATAATGCCGCAGTGGAGCTTTTTGAAAAGATTGCCACCATGCAAAAGCAACTGACGCACATGCTGCATGTCCGTGAGCCAGGCCTCGTACGGGAATTGAGGGACGTACACAACGCAGTGCAGAGATTGCAACAGTTCATGCGGGAAAACCCGTGCCTGTCGTCAAGTACATCTAAGCGGCGCAGTATGCCTTCATTCCTCCGTCGTGCGGTGCGGTGCGCCGTAATACCATCGCCGCGGCACAAGGACCCTCTCTCCCACTCCTCCTCTTCCACGCACATGGACGATGCAGCCGTGGAGGGTTGGTCACAGTCACGTGCACTGACGATGGCGGGGACGATGCCAGAGAAAGATGTTGCCGCGGAGACAACGCAGCAGGTGGTCGAGGAGGTGCTGCGGTGGTGCCGGGCGTGGATGAAGCTGCGGAGGCGAGAGCGCAGCCAAACAAGAGAGACGGCGGCACATTTAACCAGCCTTGAAAAACAGTTGAGCACCACACGACGCGAGCGTGATGCCTGCCGGGCGGACGTTGATGCACTCAGGGAGGCGCTGGCGAAGATGCGGGAGGAAAACACAACAATGCGCGAAGCTCTGGATTCTTTGCACTTCGATTTGGAGGCATGCACGGAGCGATTCATGCGGGAAAGCTCAACGAACGCCACGCTTCGTGCCGAGGCGAACACGCTGAAGGGAGCGGCGACAGACCTGCGGCGCACCGCGGACCAAATTGAGTTCTGCGACATGGCGGAGGTTGAACTGCAGATGAAACTGGAGGATCTTCGCGCCATCGAGACGGAAATGCTGCGACTGCGCACACTCTATGACGAAAGTCTCGTGGAGCGCAAGCGGAAACTGTTGAAGCGTGCCGTGGGTGAGTTGGCAAAGTTTGCAGAGGGGCTACTGGCCGTGCTGCAGGTGCAGCGGCGCTTTAATACTGGGACACTCGAGAGCCGTCGGTTGACGCTCTTGGATGGCGTCACTGCCTTGGCAGATCAAATTAACGAAGGACGAGAAATACTACAGGCGTAGTTTTCTCTGAGTGGTTGAATTTATTACGCATACATCCTTTAAACATGGGAAAGAAAAAAACGAATGGATGTTCGTGGATAGTGCTTTTTTTTTTCTTGGTTTTTGTTAGAGCTGCAGAAGCATTTTCTTTTTTCTTTCAGGTACTTGTGATAGTCCCTGCTTCATAGAGTAGATGCATATTGATAGATGGGGAATAACTGTGTTTGGTTTTTATCTATTTTTTAATTGATTTCTTTTTTTTTTTATTTTTTTTTTGAAGTTCGCCAATACAGTGATCCATTCAAGAAAATCAGACACTGGAGACCTTCGCTTATTCTGCTGTTATTCATGAGTTCTTTTTATTTCTTCTTTCGTACGTATTAAATGTCTCCCTCTGTGGGTGGGTGGGTGTGTACGCCCATTACACCGCAATTGTATTCATGCATAAAAGGGGCATGCAGGCAATGTTGAGTCGTTCGTTATCCTTATGAAATGTTTTTTTTGTTTTTCCCCTTTTTTTTTCTTTTGCTGTATGGGGTTGAGAGAGTGAATGGCGCTGCGCTGCCGGCTTCTGCTGCGCCGTGTATACAACTCAGAAGGAGTCACCACCACCACCACTGCTACTACTACTATTAATACTACTAGTACTAATAATAATAATAATAATAATGTTACTAGGGATGTGGCAGGCCAGATATCAAACACACGTCACTCGGCGAAACATTTTCATCACCCGCGGCGCACGCCTCTTGTGTCGTCAGACACCGCGGCGGTGAAGAAAGAGATCGACTCTCTCCGGGGGAACTTGCGGCGGCGCAGCTTCGCATTGCGGAACTGCAGATGAGTCAGGTAGCGGTGCATGAGGCGCTGCTGCGCAGGCTGGAGAGCACAGACAGCAAGGCGCACAAGACGGCGACGGAATTGCGCTACACCGCCCTCGCGCTTAAGTGCAACTATGATTTGTTTGAGACGGAACTGCGGCGTGTGCTGGCGCTGAGAACGCACCCCGCCAAAACAACAACAGCAGCGGAATGTAGCGAAGAGAGTGAGGTGGATATGGATGCACTTCGCCGAGCCGCCATTGAGGCCGGTGCGAGAGAGATGGTGCGGAAAAACATCGGATTTCGTGTGGAGAAAGTATCGGAGGAACCGGCCGTGGTGGCAAGGGCCACAAGTGGAATGTGAGACACTTTCCGGTGCCGTCAAGCAACAGTCAAAATATATCTGTTGGGGAATCTGCTTTTGCGGGGTCGTGAGGGCTCTGGTGGTTGTATGCTGTGGGTAATGCCGCTTTGTTTTATTTTCTTTACTTTTTTGTTGTTACTTCAGAAATATACCTTGAAATCTTTTTTCCTGTTGTTTTGTTTTTCTTTACCTCTGCTTCGCTGTGTAAAGCAAAAAAAAAAAAATAGGAAAAAGATTCTTTATAGGCGTCTTTTCAACCTCATTGGCACACACATAGAGTATATACCAAAAAGGGTATACATAGATTCATTCAGGCATACATAGATTTAAAATAAAATATAATAAGCATAATAATAATAATAATAATAATAATAATAATAAGTGAGAACGGAGTTCTTGTAATCCATTTGAATTCACATCTCACACTCATGACAACGCTAAAAGAGAAAATGACGGTGTCTTCCGTGCGGGGGCGCATATTCGTCACAGGTGAGGACGGTGAGCGGATTGGTCAATGGGGGGGCACTGAATGTTTTCTCTCGCGGCAGACGGGGATTGGTCCATGCCTTGTTGTTCGCTCCAGCCGTCACAAGCGACACGAGGGAACGTTCTTTCGACTGGTGGGTCTCCAGCGTGTGTTGTCTACATATGCAGTGGAAGGGAAACTCACTGTTGTCGTTCCGCATGAGAAACGCGTGTGCACTGTGTTTATTGAGACAACAGCAGATGTAGACGCCTTGAGAATGATGGCCGGGCTGTTGCAGGATCGCAGTCATTGGAGGGATATGGAAAAGAACGTGGCGTGTAGGAAAGGTCGGCAGGGGGGCCGTGGCTCCAAGACAAAAGGACAAAATCTGCGTGATCCAGGTGCATGCGAGGTCCCAGAGTGGGACTATCACGATAATAATTATTATAATGATGATGGCGATAGTGATTATAATGTGGAAGAAGAGAATAATAATAATAATAATAATAATAATAATAATAATAATAATAATAATAATAATAATAATGACTTTGCTGGCAATGGCAAAAATGTGCTGACAGTAGCGTCAATGCAAAAAGAGAGCGAATCCGCATTGCCTTCGAGTTCTATTGCATCAGCCGAAAGTCAAATGTTGAAGACATCATCATGGGGAAGTGCACCGAGTGCAAACGCGGCAGCATCGCCTAATGTATCGTGGACGACGGAGCAGCTGCGTGCGATTAAGTTGGTGCGCTCTGGGAGAAATGTTTTTATTACGGGGTCGGCCGGCACGGGGAAGACTGCGTGGCTCCTGCACCTCCTCGGGCACGTCTTGTCTGGTAGCGACGGTGTAGTCGCGACGGCCACGACGGGTGTTGCTGCTCGCATCATTGGGGGCGTCACGCTTCACTCCTTCGCTGGCATTGGGCGTGGAGACGGGTCGTTTGAAAAAATTATTCACCGTGTCAAGAGCCGCCCCGACGTGGTGCGGGGATGGCAGCAGTGCAAGACACTCATCATTGATGAAATCGGAGTTCTCCCAGTGAATGTATTCACCCTGTTGGATGAGATTGCACGACATGTGCGTAGTGTTCCTGGGAAACCATTTGGAGGTATTCAGCTCGTCCTTATTGGTGATTTCTTACAACTGCCCCCCGTAACTTCTCCCCCTTCAACAACAACAACAACAGTAAATAATGACAGTAAAGCACAAGAGTCAAAGTGGTGCTTTGAGTGTCCCTTGTGGGAAAAACTACAGCTTGCCTCAGTTGAATTTCGCAGAAATTATCGTCATGAGGGGGATCCCCTGTTTGCTGCATGTATGGAGGATATCCGATATGGGCGTTACACTCGGCGTGTGGAGGAACTCTTAACGTCATGTCATAACCGCCAGCCGGGTGAACGTTTTGGTGTTGAGCCAACTGTGATTATGGCACGCCGTCAACGTGCGTCCAATTATAATACGGAACGCCTGCAGTTATTAGAAAGCGTCTACTTCCATCGCTACGCCTCAGAGGACTACGCCTCCACGCCCGGCTATGACCTGGACAGGGAGGTTTCACTCCCGTCCCTGCTGGAGCTGCGCGTGGGTGCCCAGGTGGTGCTGCTCGCCTCGCTGCCGGACACGCCGCATCTCTCCAACGGCGACCTCGGCGTTGTCGTCGCCTTCGCGGAGCAGGCGCGCGGCGGCTCGCTGCCAGTTGTGTGCTTTGCGAGCAGCAGCGGCGAGGAGGTCGTGGTGCCGCGCGTGCGCATGGACGTGGTGGGTGCCGACGGCCGCGTTGCCGCCACCCGCACGCAGGTCCCGCTGCAGCTCGCGTGGGCGCTGACGGTGCACCGCGTGCAGGGAATGACGCTGCCGATGGCGCGGGTGGAGCTCGACGGAAGTTTCTTCGAGTGCGGCCAGGCGTACGTCGCGCTAACGCGGGTGCGGCGGCGCGAAGACTTAACGCTTGCGGAGTGGGACGCCGCGGCGATTCGCGCGGATGAAAAGGTGGTGGCGTTTTATGAAAGATTGTTTCCCCGCGGCCCGCAGCTGTCATTGCTGTCGGTGGTGGGGGGAGGGGTGGGGGACGGGAGTGAACTCGTGGAAGTGAAGAAGACTAGCAAGCGGCCAAGGACAGAAGTTTCTTCTTTTGCTGCCACCACCACAGACACAAGCGCAAAGAAACAGAGAGGCGATAATGATGTTGACAGGCATCTTCTTGATCATCAGGTGGGTGCGCCCACAATGACGCAGAACGCACTAAAGCTTTTAGCAGCTGCCAGCAGCGCCATTCCGCAACTGACACAAGAGAGTGACTGTGATGGGATTGCCGCGTCCCAAGATGGGCAGCAGAGCTTTTTCCAGCACTCACTGTTGATGGACGATGAATAATAATTAAATGCTCATGTTATGTGTCTTCCAAGTATTTGAAAAGAACCCTTGTATCTGGTCCAGAGTCGTTTTTGTTTCCTTGGTTGTTTGTTTGTTTTTCTTCTTTCTCTATCTGTTTTTTTTTTGGAGTTTATTGAATATTTCTCTCTTTTTCCTTCTTCTTTGCAGGATTTCTTTCCTACTACATTATTTAGGGTGCAATTAGGTGCTGTGTGTGGTGTTGCATCACCGTTAGCAGTCAAGAGCGGTGAACACATAAACTTAACTCACGTGTGCTGTTTGAGGATGCCGCAGGACAAACGTCTCATCGTCACAAAGGCGGTGGTGCACAAAGTGCAGCGGCTGCATGCTGACAACAAAGACGCCGCGGCCGCCGAGGGAATCTTCATTGAGTTCGTTGTCCCCACCGTTGTTATTGCGCAGTGCCCGGAGCTGCTGACAGACCACGTCTTCCAGCTCCCAAACCGCGCCTACCCGGCGAACGGCCGCACGACGTGCCTCATCGTCCCGCGCCTCATCTCCGGCGATGCATTCAAAATTAACAAACGCCACGGGTACTACGACGCCGTTGTGACCGCGGAGGCGGTGTGCAAGCGAGACGATGCGGAGGCCGCCCGCCGCGCGGCTCTCGTCGCCAAAACGTTTTCCCACTTTGTCGTTGATGGGCGCATTGTGTCGAAGCTGCCGCCATGCATCCTCACCGCCGCCTCCAGCTCGGCACCGCCGAAGGATGCCGTCTCTACTACTACTACTAGTAATACCAGTAATAGTACTAGTGTTACAGCAGCAGCAGCTCAAAAGGGGAAGAAGGAGAGTAACGGTAAGAACAAGGGCGTGAAGGAACCGGCGGAGTCGTCTGCTGTGACGAAGGCATCGCCGCTGTCAAAGGTGCCACGTAAGTGCATCACTTCCCTGTACAACCTCGATGAGCGCACGAGTCTTACGTTTCGGCTTTCACAGGGTGTTTTGGGTGGCGTAGTGCGTGCAAGGCAGCCCGGGCAGCTGCTGTTTCGTGTTGGTCACGGCGGCATGACGGCGGGTGATGTATGCGAGAATGCGAAGAGTTTTGTTTTTGCGTTGAAGAGAGATTTCCCAACGGTATGGAAGTACATCCACGAGTTCAAGATGACGTCAAGTGTCACGGAGCCCATCCGTTTCATGGAGGTACGCATTCAGAAATAATTCTCTGTGGAGAAGGGGTGGTGTCGTCTTCCCTCGGTCTCTTCCCTTTTTTTGTTCAGCTAATTGATAATCTAAAAAAAAGAGAAAAGAAAAATCTTTTTTTTTTATAGTCGAATAAACAATAAAAAAAACGCTGAAAATTTTACCCCTGATTTTATTTCCTGGTGGTATAATATCTGTGTATGTGTATTTAACGTTCTGGAGTTGTTTGCGACCACGTTTTTATAAACCTTCGCATACCTAATATATGTTTGTATGTAATGTATGTTTGTATATATTCTCATGGCTTGGTTATTTATCTCTCTCCTTCATTGTCTCTCTGTGTGGGTGTATCTGCAGCACTTATAAGAAGTGGAAGTAAAAGGCAGAAGAAAGGAAAGAAGAAGAATAAAATAAAAAAAGATAAAAAAAGCATATACATATCTATAAATATATATGCCCAGTGGTGCCGCCATCCCTGAGAGCGCTATTGGTGTGCATCAACGGTGTGCTGGGCAGTCACAAGCGCAGCCGCACCCACCACAGTCACAACGTCAACTGTGGCAACAACAAACACATCACACTCATCAACCACCACAACCACAACAACAGCAGCAGCAACAACAACAGCAGCAAGTATCGCAGCAGAATGATGTAAGTAACGCATACCGGTACCTCCTCCGGCACTGTGTACATAGTAAAGTTGAGGAGATTTTTAACAGAGTGCTAGCTGAGCGTCCGGAGGATCCTCTGCAGTATATTGTGGAGTACCTGCGCAACAATAGTAATAAGTCGCCTGGTAAAGAGCAGGCTATAGATGGAGAGAACTCTACGAGTCCTGCTAGAAATAGAAAGGAAACACAGGAAACAACGGAGGCTGTTGCTCCAGTACAATCGGAAGTGGTTACAGAAGAACCGAGTGATGATCACAAACAGAGCTCGAAAAATGTGAATGCTGTTCTGCCTGAAAAGCAGGAAGTCGTGGAAAAAAAACGTGCAGGAGAAGGAGGAGAAGAAAAAGTGGTTAATGACGAAGAAGAAGAAACACAAGGATCATCACCCAAAAATACTGTCGCGACGTTAGGACTCTCAAACGAAACACCAGCACACAACGAATTGGAGCTTTGGACATTTCCATCCGGTCATATTAATAACGCAACAGTCACTCCTCTTACGGAGGCGTACACACAAACGCTGCACACAAGTCTCTGCAACACGAGAACAAATGTGTGCGTCATGCGTCCCTCGTCTTCCCTCCTAGCGCCGTGGACAACGGCCTCCGTGCGCAATAGTCGGTGCGAGGCGAGTCATACCCTCACAAGTTTCCGGTTTGGTTCCACTATGTGCGATACAGGGCACAGCAGTGTGGCTAGCACGGCGCTTGATCGCGATGATAGCACCCGAAGTGATCTCTCGGCGTTTAGTTTAGCCTCAGTAGATATTCAAGATTTCCTGCAGGAGTTCCGTAGTGCGAAGGCTGACTGTGTTGGGGTGGAAACGCGGCTGGTGGATCTTGAGATGCTGTCAGAGATCCTACAATGTGTAAATATACCTCTTCCAGATATTCCTCTCATTGCCGAGCTGTTTGACGATGTGAAGAGAATCAGTGCATTGCGGTACAATTCCACTCCTCTCTCCTCAACAGAGGAGGAGAAAAGTAAAGATGCAACAGCTGTAATGTCTCTGCCTCCGGCCGCGACTTCTTCAACTGGCACAGAGGCAGATGGAGGAGAATGCGTGTACTTCGATGCCTTCCTTGCTCGTATGGCCTATATGATTCATGGTCGCTATCCAACAGAAGTTATCCGAGGCACCTTTTATTCCGTGTTGGAGTCTGTTGCACCTAAAAAATGTCCTGCCGACGACCTGGCGCAGCAGCAGGAAAGTCAAAATCAACAACAGCAGCAGCAGCAACAAAAAGGAACCGATGACGAAACACGCCGCACGAGTTCCTCCAGCGCAAGCGTCATAAACAAGTCCCTCCACCCCGCGTCGGCCCTCACGCCCGGCCCGTCGGTGACGCACACGTACCCCGGCGTCCCCCGCGCGAAGTCCGCCCCACGCGCCGCCGCCAACGACGTGCAGCCCGCCGCGGAGCCGTCGACGCTCCTGCGCGGGGTCCCGCTGCGCGCCTGCGTGGAGGAGGGGCTCTGGCACGGCCTCGGCATCCCCGCGAGCCGCCCGGACGTCGCCGCCACGCTGCTGCTGCTCGGCGTGCCGGCCGGCGAGGGCGACGAGCTGCACGTAAACGACTTTGTGCGCCTCGTCGCCGCGCTCACGGGGCAGAGCGTGCTGCACAGCGTCGCGGAGCGGGCGTCGCCGTGGATGATGTCGTCGTTTGGCAGGGATGGGTCGCTCGTGCCCCCAAGCGGATCCTGCAAAGAGGACGGGAAGTAGGGCGCTCGATCATTGGATGGCACAAGTACAAAATGAGAGAAAAAAAAATATGTGGAAAAATTGAAAAAGAAGAGGAACAAACAAGGGGAGAAAACAGGAGAATGGTACACGAAGGTGGGTTAGCAGGAAAAGAAAAAGGGTGTTCATTTCTTGTATGCTCATATAAACCATATAAAAAGGAAAGAAGGTGGAGGAGGGAGGAGGAGGGAAAAAAAAAAGAATAACATCAGAACGAGAGAGAAATAAATAAAATGATATATATATGTGTGTGTGTGTTTGCTTTATTCGTATGCGATGATTGTAGTACTCGTTTGAGTTGTGACATACATGTGGTTCCTCTCTCTTTCTCAGTGCGTGCGTGTGTGTGTTTGTTACTGTTATTATCAGTTATTGATCTATGGTGGTGTGCATTTAAAGAAATGCTCCATTTATTCATTCCCAGTCTTTTCTTTAGTATTTATTTATTTTCTTTTTTTTACTTTTTCGTGTGCCTGTTTATGGGTTTATGCATGTTTTTTTTCTCCATGTGTTGGCGCTGTTGCGATGACTGCGAGGATTGTCAATATTGAATGCGTCAAAGAACCCTGTAAGAAGTAAAAGTGGAGAAGGGCGGAGGGACGGCAACAAGACGAATAATGTATATGCGTTCTTCTATTCTTGTATATATATGGGAAGAAGGAAAAGAAGGACCCTGTGGGATTCGGGAAAGAATTGCTGTTTTTTGTTGTGTTTTTTCTGTCCTGCTTGGTTTTCTGTCCTCTTCCCTCTTTTCTCCTACTCCTCCCTGTCGTCATTTTTCTTGCTGTCGTCATGACATCACAGTTTGTTTATCTTTTCCTTTTTTTTCTACAATTTCCCATCCGCGTCTTCTAGTCATTAGCAAAAATACAACACTGAACGAGAAAAATACATAAATTTAATCCGCACGCATGAGAATATGGTCGGCCATGTTTCTGAGGATGTGTGTTTGTGTGCCGGCGTTATATTTCTTTTTTTTCCTTTTTGCTTCTCTCTATCTATCTATCTGAAGGGCACATAAAGTGTAGAAGAAAGTCCTGAGTGCATGCATTCGTACTTGCACGGGAACTTTCTGCTCCTTTTGAATGTCATCACGAACCCCATCAATGCGGGTTGCTGATGTCAACAGTGATGCTGAAAACAAACGGGAGGTGGAGCAGCAGCAGCGCCTCACAAAGATCGTGGCGGAGTATGAATATAAACTCTTGCAGGAACGCGGCCGGGCGCAAGAACGAGAAACACGATTGCTGGAAGAAATGCAGAGGAGAGAAGAGAGTCATCGTGGGCGTCTGGTATCAATAGAGGAGCATGAACGAGTTCAGCAGGAACTTGAAGACACACGTATGATGCTGCAGGAGGCGGAGCATCGGCATCTGCAGGAAAAGCGAGAGCTTTTAAAACTGCGAACATTGCAATTGCGCAGCGAAACCTCACGGCGTGGGCAGGAGGACGATGTTATTTCTCGAGTCATACGAGTTATGTCAGAGTATGAGGCTATTGTCCGCAGTAGTGAAGAAGGCAGTGTGGCGCGTCTTTCGCAACACATGGATGCATTTGAAAAGGAATGGGTGCGCCGGTCACGAGAGTTTGAAGAACAAAAAGCGGCCTTTGAAGAGGCCATGATGGAAAAGACCCAAATGGTGTTGGGGGAGCATGAACGCGATGTGGAAACAATTAGTCAAGCGCTGCTGGAGAAGATGACACGTACACTTCGCAGTCACAGCGAAGCGAGAGTTCAAATTGAAGGCGAGGTGTTGCGCCATGCAGAAATATTCAAGGAGGAGTACAAGGGAATTTTGGATAAGGAGTTCCGCGACCGCTGTAAGCTGTATGATGAGAAGCTTGCAGAGAGGGAACGTGGCTGGTTGATGATTCTGCAGGAGGAGCGCAATAAAATTATCATGGCTGAGCAGCAGGCGATGAAAGAGCATGAAGCGTCACATGTCAAGGCCCTTGAGGAGGCGATGCGGGATCTGTCGCAACTGCGTGAACAGCTTCTGCGTGAGCATCAAGAACAACAGACCGAAGCGAGGAAAGATCTTGTCGCGCGACGAGAGAGTCTTCAACGGGAACACGAAGATCTGGTTTCCCGAATGAGCAAGAAGATGAGCGACATGCAGCATGAGTGTGCGGTTGTAGTGGAGGACATGCAGGAGAAAATGAGAGGAATGCATATTCAAATGGCAACAAAAGAGGCGGAGATGGCGCAGCGTCTACAGGAAGCACAACAGCGGATAGACCAAGCTGTGTTAGACAAGACTCACGTAGTACGGAGTGAAGTTGAGAAACAATGGACATCTATCCTCGAGAAGGAGCGTGTAAAGTATAAAGCAGATGTGCAGAAGCTGGCTAGTGATTATCAGGCGACTATTGATCGCATGCGTGCCGAGCAGACTGAACGTGAAGGCGCCCTCCTCGCATCGTATGAGCAACGCGTGGTGAAGGTGGAAGAGACCACAGAGCTGCGTTGGAGCGGTCGCGTTGAGGAGGCAACGCGGGGATTGGAACGACATATGGAAGTCATACAGAAACTCCGTCGCGACAATGAAAATATGTCCGCCCGCATTGAAAGTCTTACGCAGGAGGTTCAGTTGCGTGCGGTGGAGGTGGAGAGCGCCGTTGGCCGGGCGCGGCGGGAGCAAGATGACATGTGGCGGCAGAAGACTGAAGACATGCGGCAACGGCATGATAAATTACTTAACGATGTACTTGGCGGCGGCGCAGAAAACGGGGATGATGCACGCACTGTTGTTTCCCGGCAAGAATACGAGGCGGTTTTGTCGCGACTAAAGGAGTGGGAGGAGAAGTGTGTGACGCTTAAGCAAAACTATGAGCTTTGTATACATCAGGAACGGGAGCAGCTAAACACGATGTGGGCGAAGCGTCTTGACGAGGAGCGCAAGGAGCGAAAGTCATGGGAGTATGAGCGGCTTCAAATGTTTGCAGGGATGCGTGAGGCCTTCCTGCGGGACATGGAAAAACGAGAGGAATGTATTCTGGAAGCCCGGCAGGCGGAGCGTGATGCTCTTCATAAGACAATGTTAGAGCAGCAAAGAGAAGAAAGACGGCGCAAAGATGAAGTCATTGACAAAATTCAACGAGAGGCCAATGAAAAATGTGCTGCAGTATTGAAAGAACAGGAAAGGATATTCCAGGAGAGAGCATCTCTCTTAGAAGAGCGCATGGCCAATGTACGGCGTCAAGAGGAGGACGTGGAGAAGGCTATGTTCCGGATAAAAGAGGAGGCGCAACGGAACGCGATAGAATGCATACAACAAGAGCGTGAAGTGTTGCAGGCGACATATGAAAAGAAGTTTGCCGAGTTATATAGTGAGCAACAACGCTGGGAAGTGCAACGAAGTAAATTGCGTGAAGAAATTGTTGGGAAATATGCAGAACAGTTTGAGAAGGTAAAGGCGAACATGGAGCAACACGTATTCACAGTTGTAGAATCAATGCTATTGTACCAGGCGAAATGTGAGACTGAATGGTTACAGCAACGCAAAGAAGAATTGGAAATATTTCATAAAGAGCGTATGGATTACAGGAAGCGTATGCGGTCGTGTAATACATTCGATATTGCATATGTTCGGAGACAGATGGAAGAACGAATTAAAATAGAGCGAACGTCTTTAGAGGAACGTGAGCGTGTTCTTCATGAAACACTGAACGAGAGTCAAAGGGTCATGGAGAATGAGGCAGCAGAGCATATTAAACGAGTGTTAGAGGAACAACAACGCGTTCTTGCGGAGGCCACGCGGAGACGAATAGAGGAACAGCAGCAACAGAGGGACAATCTGCAGATTGCTGTATTAGAAGAGACATGGAGAATGGAGGAATTGCACCGGGAGGAGATTCAACAGATGCAGCGCGGGCATGAAACTGTGTTGCAGGCGGAGCGGCAGCAGTGTCGGGAAGTGGTGCAGAAACAACAGGAGGAAATGAAGGCACAAGAGCGACGACTTGCTGAGCAGTTGGAGCAGCAACACGCGGCATTGACGAGCAATCATGCGTCTGCATCGGGGGAGGAACGGGAATATTATGAAAACAAAATTTCCGAGTTACGCAAAGATCATGAATGTCGTCTTGCGGATGAGAAAAAGCGCATGGAGGCGCTGCTGCGAGAGCGTGAAACATCGTTTGATGCAGAACGCCGTCGGTTGTTGGAAAGTATGGAGAAGCAGAGTCGTGAGCAACGGGAGTCAAACAATGAACGTGTGCGGGAATTGCAGGAAAAGTTTGATAGTATGGTGCGTACTATGACGCTAAGCTCTCAACAAGAGCAGGAGAAATACATGAAACGAGTAGCCGAACTGCAACAGGAGCACTTGATACAGTTGGAGGAGCAGGAAACAGAGCTGCAGCGGAGGTACGACGCGAGTCTTGGAAGCATACATGCGGCGATAGAAATGCGACTGCAAGAGCGTGTAACGAATGATATGGATGTGGAACGGCGTGTGGAGGAGCGTTGTGCCATGCTGAGTGAGGACATGGAGGCGAAATATATTTCTTTCATGCAGGAGCAAACAGACCGGGTGAAGGCTGAGCAACAGATGCGTGAAGAGAAGGCAAAATGTATGGAGCGCATGTATCACGATCACCTTGCGGCGTTGCGAAATGATATGGAGGAGACATTTTCGATGTTGTTTGCCCAGAATAATGACCGTGCACATGAGGCATCTAAACAACTGCGTGCGGAATTTGAAAAAAACTTTCAGACTTTCCGCACTGTTCTGGATGAGGAGCAGAAACGTCGCACAACATTAGAAGAGCAACTTCGCGAGGCGCATAAACAAATAGATGCATTGAATATTACGCATGAGCAGCAGAAACTGGAAGTGCTGCGAGAGGTCCAGGGGAAGTATGAGAAACTGTACAGGGAAATGTACGATGCCCTCCGCGCAGAACGTGAGGAACAGGCCCGGTGTGCACTCGGTGAGGAGGAGGCGCGATTATTAAGAGAACTCACAGCACGCGGAGAGGGGCGACGCCGTCATGTAGACACCTCTTCACCCCACACCGCGGGAGTAACACTGGGGTCAGGACGTGCGGCACATTTTCTTCAAGAGGGTGGCACACCTGTTGTTGTTGGTGGTGTTGACTCCTCGAAGTATATGTCACACGAGAAATATTCACGTGGTGCTGAGGAGGATTCATTGCTGCCGCAGCAGTTAGCCGGGCGAACACCGCACGGTAGAGCAACTGACAACAATCATGTGGACGAGTTGTTGTCGCCGTGTGGTGTAAAGGACGACAAGCTGCGTGAGCTATGGTCTGTTATGGAGCTACCAGAGGAGGAGCAGCAGCAGACACTGCGTCGTTGGTCGCAGCTCCCATTACCGCAGCGGGCGGTGGAGGTGCGGAAAGAAGCACGGCGGTTGGAACTGCAACTTCCCATCCTTGAAATTGTAACACGGCGAGAGTTTGTGATGCACCGGCTGAAGGAAATTGAAAGGGCGATGTGCAGTAGTACCAACAGTCGTAATGCTAGTGCACAGGAAGAGGGGGAAAGGGAAGAGAGGGAATTGCGAAATGAGTTACTGAGACTAACGCAACACTTAAAGAGTGAGATACCACGACACGAGTCAATGTATGGCTGTACATTCCGCTTCCGTGGTGTTCGTTACATGGACTCGCTGCTTGAACGGTAGTCTTGTGATTTCAGTCCGTCGTCTCTGGTAGTCTGCTTATTTTTTGTTTTTGTTTTTCTTTTCCTTTGCTTTTTGGGTCCTCCTCTGAAGACGTCTATCGTTCTTCCTTTCCTTTCTCTAATTTGCGTGTGAGTGTTTTGGATTTGTTTTCTTTATTCATTTTCTGTTGTTATTTTCTTTTTGTATCGCTTGTCTCTTTCTTATTTCGTCTGTCTGGCAATTATAATAATGTTTGCCACCTTCCCCGAGGCAAATGCATAATTGGGTCACTCGTCGTGTTCCTCTCCCTTATATATCCCTTCCATACAATGCACACGTGTAAGTATATTATTATTATTATTTTCCTTCTATTGTTTCCTTCTCCCTCTCTCTCTCTCTCATGCATCGCCGCACTGAGTGCTTGGCAGTGACAGTAATAATAATAATAATAATAATAATAAGAGGCGCACCTGTGTTTGTGTCTCTGTGTGATTGCTTTCACCCGACATGAATTCGTTTCCACAGATGAGAATGGAGGAGGTGGATGGATTGGGCCCCAAGACGGACATGAAACTACATGTCTCCGGCACCGTGACTCTACCGCTCCACCTGCAGGCGCTAGACGCCCTTGAGGACCCCGTGCTGCAGACGGAGATCGTGAAGGAGGCCGCACGCATCGCTCTCTCTGAAAGACTCGGTGGGTTTGACAAGATGCATGTAACCGCCGGCGAGAAACACGGCCACCCGACCTGTGAGGTGCGGCTTGACCTCACAGACCTCTGCTGCGCCATCGCAAATATAAAGCACGCCTACGAGCATGCCATGACGCACCTGCTTCACATCCAGCAGCTGGTAGACTCTGCAACAAAAACAACAACAACAGAGTCAAAGGAAAAAGAGAAGGAGACGGAGCCTGAAAGTGTACTTGCATCCATCAACAAATTGCTGCAACAGGCTTTAGAGAGTCCTGGCGAGGCGCCATTCGCTGCGGCGATTCGTCAGACCGCAGATGCCGACACGACGGCACAAGAGGGTCTGCTTGCTAAAGGGAATGATGATGGTGATGGAGGAGAGGAGGATTTTTGTGATGGCGTTTACGACCCGGTGGCTGATGGGTACGCACCGTTGTTAGATCCCAACGACATGGAACAGGAAAAAGAAGAAGAAGATCAGGAAGAGGTGGGGGAAAAGAAGAACGTTGTTTGAGATATACCGTCTATTCAAGAGTAAAATAACACTGTTTCCTCTTCTTCTTTTTTTGCGTCTGTGTTTATTTTCTGGATGATTCCCCATATCTCTATTTATATCAGTATGTTTTTTCATGTTTCTTTTTCCTCAATATTTTCTTGTGTATAGAATGGTTTCTTTTGTTGTGTACCGTTTTTTGTTCTTGTTCTTCTTTCTTCTTTCCTTGTCCTCCATTGTGTCGTGAAAAAAACTATGTGGTTCGGGGCATAGCTGTATGCACATACATCCATACAGAGATATATAGAGACAGAGATAGCAGAATCAGTATATTTGCTTTGGCGTTATGTTTCAAAGTGTGACGGCCTTCCTGGAGGCAATTGATGAGCGAGTAGAGAAACACGCACGACAGCAGGCGGGGGATGCGGAAACAAATGCAATAAAAAAAGAGAATCTAAATAATAGTAATAATGGGGGAACCGATGAGGTGAACTCAGTCGAGGGCATGTTGTATGCTACAGGGAGTGATCCCTCATCGCATGCGGCTGGGAAAATGTTCTCACAGCTTCAATTTCCTTCTCAGCCCAGAGTTGTACGCAATCAACGCACAGACTCACATGAACAACCGGGTAAAAATGATAGAAAGATTTCCGCGACAAAGGAGGCAACAGTAATGGCACCGCAAGTAGCACAAGGAGATGAAGCAGAAAACGAAAAGCCAACACTCGTAAAAGATGGAAGCATTTCATTGCAGGGGAGGTGGAATCATGTTGAGGAGGGGGCAGCTGCAGCAACAGCCCTGTTGACTGCACGGGATGCTGAGTCGGCACTCTTGAAACGCAAAGAAGAGGAGGTGAAGGCTCTTGCGCAAGACGTTCGACGGCACCAGGCAACAGCCGAGGCTTCACGACAAGAACTGCTGCAACGCTCTCTGCAAGTACATGAATTGGAAGAGTCATTGCGTGCTGTGAGGGCTCGTTTTGAGGAGCACAAGGCAAAGTCGCGCTCTCTATTGGAGGAGAAACGGCGGGAGTATGATGCGCTCCGTCGGCGTCTGGAGCTACAAGGGCAAGGTCAGATCTCCGACGAAAACGGGAAGAGCAGCGCCCATTATAATTCTGAAGGTGCGGTTGCGCTGCAGCGTGAGCAAGAGTTGGGAGGACTTGTCGCTTCTCTGCGGCGAGAGAATGAGCAGCTGAAGGCGCGGGTTGAGGCGAGTAATCGCGAGGTGGATGCTGCGCGCGAGGAACGCCTAGGAGTTCTTCAGCAGATGGACTGCATGCGATTAGACCTGCGTGGTGTGCAGGAGGCCCTCGAAAGTGAAATATCTGCGCATCAGCGGAGCAGGGCGCTGCTGCAGGGCCGGCAGCGGGAGTTAAATGAGTTGCGCGCCGCGGTTGAGAAGAACGGGGGATCATTCACCACGTCGGGTGCACTCGTGACGCTGCGCGGGGATGATGCTGGTTCGCGGGAGAACATGCTATTTTCCCGGCAGCTGCTGGAGAAGCAGAATGCACTAGAGGCGGCTATTCGGGATGCCGCAGAGTGGCGGCGGCGTTGTGAGCAGGCGACGCATCGACTTGAGGAGGAACGCGCAACACGTGTGCATGTAACGCCCTCGCAACAGATGACACGAGACGGGGCAGATGTTCCTTCCGTGTTTCGCCGGCGTACTTTATCATCCAGCGGAAAGTTGATGTCGCTAGTGGTTGATTTGATCACCTCCGTGGATGCATCAGTCATTCGCATCGGTCGAACGCTGCGACGGCAGCCTCTCTTACGCATTACTGTGGCTTTTTATATAATTTGCCTACATATATGGTTTCTGACGGTAATACTGATGATGGAAAAAAGTGCCAAACTATCGCCTGTAGCTGAGAGCCCACTTTGAAGAAGAACGCCTAAATGTCTTTGGTTTTTGCATTCTGTGTATATGGATGCATGTATTTTTCCCGCGCCCCTCCTTCTATTCCTCTCTAAATATATGCATACTTTTTTTGTTTTTGTTTCTTTGGGAGGTTTTGGTCTCTCTTTTTTTGTGTCCTTCCTGCAGTTGGGTGTTCTTCTTTCCTCCTCATATTATGTGGATTTGCGTGTGTGACATCTATTTTTGTTGTTGTTGTTGTTGTTGTTCTCTCTGCTTTTTCTTCTGTTCCACACCACTCTCTACAGTAAAGAGGTGTACAGTAAATGGAGTTGGTAGATCCTGTTATTCCCCCGACAGATCATGAAGTGCAGCAGGGACTTCGTTTACTTGAGGTCCCAATCGTAGTTTTTGCAGAGACTGCCGCAGAACGTCGTTTCCGCCTGCATAAACTCATGATTGAAGGCGGTTACAGAAGTCTTGAGGATATTCGAGATAAACAACATGTGACCTCCGCAGGACTGTCTCCTCCTCAGTCTGGGAGAAGCGCGGGCGCCCATGCGTCTGCCACAATAGTTTCACGACGAAGAAACAACGAAGAGTTCTCATCGGCGCTCCCGGCCCTGGTAGAGAAGCGCACGGCGTTGTTGCCGTTAACAATGCGACGCGCGGAGTGCCGTGTGGCGAAGTTAAAAGAGGCATTCGTGGCGTCCCCAGCGACTGTGCGCCCCGCCCACCAGGCGGCTGTGAATCAACTGAAACGAATGCGGCTGACGATGTCCGTCCGTAATGTGAAGATGAAGTCGTCGAGTGGCGGTGGTGATAACAACGCGCCCTCTTCTCTTGTGGGGGCTCTTTGTGTGCCGTTTACATCATGTGCCGCTCTTCCCATGATTCCACACGGTGTGGTTACTGGATCAGTGGACGGTCTCATGACTCTATGGAATACGGATGTCTGTCAGCCGCTTGCAAGTGTCTCGAGCTGTGATAAAGGCTGGGGCCCCGTGCAGCACCTTGTTGCACATCCAAAGACACCTTTGGTTTTTTCCACGACAATGTTTGATTACGGTATAACAGCTTGGCGCATCACCGAGGGAGGTGCGTTTGCTGACAATGATAAAAGAAGAGGTATACTGGAGGATACAAATGGCGTAAAACATTCTCAACGTTTTGGTCTTGAGAATGTGGGAAGAAGTGATGCACATCATATTTCACGTATTCGGCGCCTTGCAGTAGACCCAACTGGCACGTTACTTGCTTCTACAAGTGATGATTCTACGGTATGCTTGTGGGATGCCGATGTATTTTCCCCTGTTGGTAAATTGCAGCATTTGTTGACACAAGACGGATATGAAACGGCACGTGGAACACTTGATGTCTGTTTCCACCCCGATGGTTCACTTCTCTCTACAACAGACAGGGCGGGCCGTGTGGTGACATGGGACATTCGTAGCGGAAAGCATACATTTACAACTGCAGGGAAATACGGTGGTCATTTAAATGCCTGCACCTGTGTCTCATGGTCTCCCTGCGGTGTCCGTTTTGCTTCAGGAGGCGCTGACAATCTTGTATACATGTGGGATGCTCGATATTTGTCACGTGGGGCGGCAGACGCCCCATGTATCTTGGTAGGGCATGAAGATGTCATTACGTCCTTGTCGTTTTATGCAAATCCCACCTTCCCTGTTCTTCCCTCGGTCATTGTGTCAACATCACTGGACGGAACTGTGCGATTTTGGGACACCGATGCGGCGGGTGTGTGTGCACATGTTCTGCACGGACCGTTTCCTGTCCGTGCGCAGTGCCGTCCGGCGGGGGGTGCGGGGAGCGCACTTCTGACTGTGGCGCATGACAAGTACTGGTCGATGTGGGACATTGTTGCAGATGGGGAGGAGGTGGAAGTGATTCCCAAAGAGACAGAGGCGTTGGTGTCTGTGGGAGCAGCACTCGTCCAGCACGGCAGTGTGAAGGCAGAAGAAGACGAAGTCGAAGACGAGGAAGAAGATGAAATGATTGCGCTACGTAAGGGAACGTCGATGGTGCAGAAGAAGGTCGAGTTGTCATCGTTGAATGCCGCCAATGAGGAGGAGGAGGAAGAGGATGAGATGCAGCTTCTAAAAAGGAAGTGAGAACGAAGAGTTTTAACGGCATGAGAGAGAGAGTGTGGGTGTGTGGGTGATTATCACGTCCCATGGGAAGCGTCAGACTCGTTTAAGTGAAGAAGCAAAAGGATATGGAGAAAAGAATATTTTGTTCTGTTTTGTTTTTGTAGTGCTAGTAGTACTTCTTGTTAATCTCACCATTCTGTTCTTATCATCCACTAAAATTCTTTCTTTCTTGCTCCGTTTCTTATTCTTCTTGATTCTCCTTCATCACCCATCACGGTGCAAACTTATTTGAAACACACATAAATATATAAAGAGCAAAAGCGGTAAGGTGTGTTTGGGAATAGAGTAAAGAGAAAGAGGTTGAGAGGACGGGGGGAAAAGCTTAGAGTTAGAGTTGAAAGGAAAACGAATGGCTCTTCCTCTGCGCCACTCCGGGCGCATGACGGAGAGCGCCGTTGAGGAGTGGATGGTCTCCCTCACCTCGCAGGGTGGCATTGGGACGGTGAGCCCCGAGCAGCCCTCGTCCGTCGTGTCGGCCATCCGCTTCCTGCTGAAGCTGTCGGCGGAGCTCGACCAGCACGGGAACCACCTCGAGAGCATCAAGTGCGGCGAGTCGGCGCTGCTGCTGCGGCACGCCAACGAGGCGACTGTGGAGCCGCTGCTTACCCCGATTGTCGCTGAGGGACTTCTGCCGCGCGGCAAGAGCGTGGAGCAGGCGGAGGATCTTGTGCTGCGCTGCAACAGCCACGCCGTGAGGGCATTCAACGAGAAGCGATTTGGGGAGGCGGAGGTATTTCTTGGCAGGGCGATCTTCCTGACGGACGTGCGGACGTCCGAGGAGGGAAACTACTTCATTGGGGCGGAGCCACGACGGATACGGCTGCGTGCTGCAACGCTTAATAACCTCGGATGCATGGAGAAGCGCCGTCGCCGACTGGAGGAGTCACTTTTGTATTTGCGGCAGGCCGTAGAGCTGGAAGTGTCAGTGGACAAAACTTCTCGCGGGTCCCCGTCGACGTATCTGAATCTCTGCACTGTGCTGAACGAGCTCGGGCGGCATCACGACGCGGTCAACTCCGCAGAGAACGCCATTGCTGCACTGGAGGAACAGATGCTGCGGCAGAGGAAGGAGCAGCTGCCGTCATGCGCCATGATGCTCGTCGTCGGCCTGTACAACATGGGCGTCTCGCTTGAGCACCGCGGCCGTGCCGGGGATGCCGACAAGGCCCACGCTGCGTACCAGCGGGCCCTTGAGGCAAGTCGGAAGTATTTTGTGGATCCCAACTGTCCCACCGTTGAACTTGCCATGGAAGCAATACGGCGTATGCATACAGCACCTGTATTTCGTGCGGATCAAGTGGAAGCAACTACAGCAATAACAACAAGAACAACAACAACAACAACAATACGAGTAAAGCCAGTGATCTCTGTTCAGTCCCATGCATCTGCGTTATCGCTGCCAGAAGAAGAGCAGAGGCAACAGCAACATCAACAGACACACGTGGAAATTCCTTTGGCAACTTCGCTGAGTAAGCTACCGGGATCCAATGTTTCCTTAGATCGTGGTCCCATTTTGCAACCTACATCGCCTCCACAACAAGAGCGACAGCAACAACAGCAACAAGAGCGACAACAACAACAGGAGCGACAACAACAACAACAAGAAGAGCGACAGCAACAACAACAAGAAGAGCGACAACAACAACAACAACAACAACGGTTAGATGAAGAGCAAGAGCAATCACAACGGCAGCCAAACGTTTTATTATCACGCGTGATCCCAGTCACTGAGGTACCACCGGTTCGTATGGACTCGAAGGTAGAAAATGTCCTTTTAACCGAAAAAAGACGATCCTCTGAGCGATCCGCGATACCAACATCATTTGCTTCTTTTCCACAAGCAACGACGGGAGGGGGTCTCCCACGAGCATCGATCTCAGGGTCGGGAGAACTTGCACCACTTCGAGCTTCCTCTTTGCCGAAGCAGGCACAAACTGTGCCAGGCACTACGGCTCTGCGCCCAGTGATATCCGGGTCTAGCTCTCTGATGAGCCACACGGATGTTCCAGTAGCGACGAGATTGAGTGGACTACTGCCACCACCGGTGCCTCTGAAGGGATTTGGTGACAATGTAAATAAGCCCATATCACGGCCGACAGCGCTGGTACAAATAGTGCAGGGGACCGAGACAACGTCGACGCACGGCAACCTGGGAGCGGAAGGATCTCGCCGTGTAAGTCTTGGTTCTTTATCGATGCAAAAAGGGTCAAAAAAAGCTGGGCGTGGTTCATCCTCCTCCACGTCATTTGAAAAGGCATTAAACCCATTTGGTCGTCGCATGTTTGGGAGTTCGTTGCTGCAGGGACAGCAGAAGTCTTCTGCAACCACATCACAGCGAAGTCTCCCAACACCTGAGACAGTTGCGGTGGAAAAGCATGTACAACGAAGTTTGTTGCGACAATCCATGAAGTCTGAAGAAGCCAAAAAGAAAGAAGGCTTGGCTGGGAGACGCGGAAGTGCACTTGCCAGGGCAAAGGAACGGGAACAGAAACGTATAGCCAAAGAAGAGGCTCGAAATGATGCGGAAATGGCTGATGCACTGTACAATAAGTTTGTGAATGGAATGCGTGCAGAAGAGTTAAGCAAATGCCATCGTGCCGCCACGCGAATTCAACGTATTTGGCGCGGATGTTTGGCTCGTACATTGTTGCTTCGAATGGTAACTGCAGCGAGAAGGATACAACGTGTGTTTCGCGTACATCTTGTTAAGATTCTTGCCGCACGTCGTGCCGAAAAAGAACGGCTTGCCAAGCTTCAAGCTGAACAAGAGAAGCGAGAAATGGAAGCGGCGATTGTACTGCAGGGACGTGTTCGACAATTCCTTCGAAGGCTGCAAATTCTTAGAAATTATGTAGCAGGTAAGATGCGGCGGTATTATGCGGCACGAAAGATTCAACGAGAGTTCCGTGCCTTCCTCAAGCGGAAGGAAGAACGACTTGCCGCCCTGATGGAGGCTCAACGTCTCGAAGATGAATGGAAGAGACAAATGGCCATGAATGCTGCTCGTTGTATTCAATGGGCATTCAAACGTTATCTCAGACGAAAGGAAGAGACGAGGGCTTCTGAAATACAACGGCAACGTGAGAAGGCTGCAGCAACTATACAGGGATTGGTGCGTGGAGTATTGGCTCGTGCATGGTTCCGCTACTACAAGTCATACTGCCGTGAACAAGAACTGAGGTCGGCGGCGAGTCAAAAGCGGCTTATTCTCATTCAGGCTTACGCGCGTGTCCTGTGGGCTGTTCGACTTCGTCGTGAGAAGGAAGTGGATCTCATGCACCGTGTTCGTCAGAATAAGTTACGACGTGCCGCGACTAAAATTCAATGTCAGTGGCGTAGTCGTGTTGCTCGAATTAAGTTGGAACGTTTGCGTGCAGAACATGAGATGCGACAGAGACGTGCAACAAAGATTCAACGCTGGTACGCCACATGTGTCTTGCGTCGTCGATTCCTTGAGATTCGTGAACATAACCGACAAGAAAATGCAGCCAAGAAGATTCAACAATGGTATTTTGACTGTAAGGCACGCAGGAAGGAAAGGAAAATGGCGCGTTATTATGCTCAAACGGCCCGTCGACAACGGCTGGCACTTCTTCAGGCACAATCTATACTCTTATTGCAAGCATGGGGACGATGCTACATCAGTACTGTCCTTGTGCGGAGCGTTCGCAGCTCCTTTTTGCGTCTTACATTGTATGCAGAAGCCTTCCAACGAATTGGGCGGGGTTATGCAGGCCGTCGATTGGCGTGCCGTATACGCTGTCATATTATTTATGAATCAAGGATGCGTGTAGAACTTGATCGAAAGACCGTGGCTGCTTGTGTTATTCAACGTGCGTGGCGTTGTGCCCTGGCAAAGGATACAGTAGAACAGATGAGACGACGTCAGGCAGCTAGTATATGTATTGCCAAGCATTATCGAGGATATTTGTGTCGTCAGGAACTTCTTCGTCTTCGTGAGGCAAAACGATTGGAGAAGGAAACCCATGCCGTTGTTATTATGCAGCGGGCTGTGCGCCAATTCTTAAAACGACTGGAGCTCATTCGACTGGACAACTACCACCGAAAGCGACTGCAAAGGAAACTTGTTCTCATGCGACGTGAAGAGGCGGTCATTACTTTACAGGCAGCATGGCGTGGGCGTGCGACGCGAATGGCGCTTAAACGTGAACGCAAGTCATTAGATGCCATTGCGGTGTATGTTGTGAAGATACAACGGGCATGGCGAGCACGCAAGTTCCGTCGCAGCATTACTGCGGTGGTGGAGCAACGTTTCAGTGAGCGAATGTGCCAGTCTCGTGCTGCCCTTGTAATTCAATGCTTCTGGAGGAAAATGATGGCCGCAGAAGAAGCTGCTCGACTACGTGAACGGAGCAAGATACGTGAGAAGAATGCGATTCTTATTCAGTGCTGGTGGCGTCGAATTTTGGCGATGTGGGCTCTTGAATCACTTCGGAATGAAAAGAAGGAAGAGATGGAGCTTCAACTTTACTATATGGATAAGTGGGATAGTATGGTGACGCTTGTCAACACAGCACTGCGAGTTCGCGCTGCACAGCAAGAGTTGCTTGTTCGGAAGCGCAAACAACTTCTTAATCTTCTAACAGATAAGGAACGAGAACGCTTCTTAAATCGTCACAACGCTGCTATTAAAATTCAGGCTCTTTACCGTGGTCACTATGAGCGAATGTACGCACGTGGTATTCGACGACAGAAGAAGGAAGAGGAACGTCGTAGACGCAAACGTGAGGCCTTGGAGAAACGTAGTGCTATTATTATTCAATGCGCATATAGGTCATGGAGGGCTATTTGTGAGGCGAATGCTCGACGCGCTGCAAAGCGAGAAAAGGCATTGGAAGAAGAACTTCAGCATTACACCACCGTTGACCCACATGAAGTCGTACGACAACTCTTCTGGGTGTATGAGTTCACTACGAAACGTGACTTGGTAAAGAGACGTCTTGAACGCTCTAATGAATGCCTCAAGGCAGCCCAAACGATTCAGCACGCTGTTCGTCAGTGGCTGTCTAAAAAACGGTTAGAGAAGTTGCGCCGCGAGAACGCTGAAACACATGCGGCAAGGATTATTCAGAGCTATTGGAAAGAGTACCGTGCACGTGAGATACGAAAAGAAATGGGAAGGCAGTGCGAAGCAGCAGTTAAAATTCAGGCACGTTACCGTGGTTACATTGTGCGACGCGACTGGAAGAAGTGGCAGGCAGAAATGGCAGCTGAGCATCAGCATCAAGTCATTGAGGAGGATGCCTATGATTGTGCTGCCACTGTCATTCAGTCTTGTTGGCGACGCATCAGTGCACAACGTTTGGCAGAGAAATTACGGGCAAAGAGAGACACAGTCAAAGAGCAGCAAGTATTGAGTGAGGCCGCGAAAACCATTCAATCTGCATACCGTCACTACAGGCAGCGTTGTGCCATTAGAAGGTTTGCAGCGATGTAAAGTAATGTTGGGTCGGGGCGGGATGTTCGTTTGTTTGTTTGTTTGCCTTTCTCGTTAACTCTCTATCTATCTGTTTCTGCGCTTGGGTCGGTGTGTTTGCTACTTACTTCCAAAGTAAATGTATATATGTACCATACAAATAACAAGAAGAAATCGGAAGGAGAACGGACGCGGGAGAGAGAGAGAGCAGTTGTGTGTGTTTTTTGTGGAAAAAGAAATAATTGGCTTCTTCTCATTTCTTGTGAGAGTTTTCAACCTCTGACATAAATATATATATATATATATATATATATATATATATATATATGATGGACATTTGTAGTGTGTTTTTTCCATTTGCTTTTTCTTGGTCATTTTCTTCTGTGCTTTCCTTCTCTCATTTTTTTCTTCTGGGTCGTCTGTATATCCCTTCTAGCATGCACAGGGAGAGCGAAGCAGAAGAGGGTTTGCAATACATAGAGTGAAGTGAAGAGGCATATGTCGAGTGTGGCACCACATCGTCGTTTTGTCTCTGTGGAGCTCCCGTTCTGCCTCCCGGTAACCACAACCACAACCACCAGTGGTTCCACCCCTCCTGACGGCGCAGAAGAAGGAAGAAATATCAGTGGGATGCGAGAGAAGGATCGTCGGATGGTGGAGGCCTTTGTACCGCCTTCATTCTTGCGGCCTTCCCTCGATGAAGTGAGCCCAACGGTGGGAGAAGGAACAAATGTGAAGGATGCGTTGGAAAATCCTCAAGAGAATAGCGCCGCAGCGGAAAAAAAGCAGTATGAGCATACAACAGGGATTGCTTCCGTCTCTGAATATTACACGGGTGAAGTCTTCTCCGGTTGGCGTCCGCTGGACTTTGAGGCGTGTGGTGCAGAGGAGGAGAATGAGGTTACTACCACTACTACGGGCACAAATAAAGACAAGAGCAGCAACAGCACCAGCAGTCCAGGCGTTTCGAGAACTGTAACTGCTGAAGATGGGAAAAGGGAACGGGAGAGAATGCTACGCGAGTCGTTTCCCTCATTCACACCGCAAGTCCTACTTCAAGGTTTTTATAGAAATGATGTCCTTCTGGAAGTGACACGCACTCGGCGTGTTAAGAGATTGCGTGATCCTGTCAGCGGCCGTGTTGTGAAGGAAACGTTCCTGGAAGAGACTGAGGCTCCGACTCCGTCAAGGGTGACCGTCGTGGGCGTGGTGTCACGAGAGGTTGACATTGCTCGGCCTGCTGACTTCTGTTTTGCGCCTTTTGAAAAAAGTACCATGGCCACTGCACCGACGCTATGCAGTTCGAATTTGTTTCCACCAGCTCATTTTGTAGCAGAGAAAACCCCGTTTGAAGTCGAGTATGAGATTCGTGCCCAGTTTGAAGAGAAGTTATCAAAGCCGCGAGAAGGGGATGGTGAATCACGTGGGAACAAAAAAGATGAGAATGAACCAGTGGAATGGGAATTTGAAGCCATGCCAAATTTAACCGTGATGGCATCCGATACAAACATTCCTCCCCCCATGCTACCCGCACAAAAAGATCTTCTAGCTCGCTTGAATCGTGGAAATAACGAGGAGGATTGTGTGGAGCTGCAAACGATGAAAGCACTCTTGGAAGAGCGGCCTGTGTGGATTGCACAGGATCTTTTAGACGCCATCCTTCACTCTGGCGTTTGCCCACGCACACATATCAATAAGAAGGCCATGTCATGCCTTACGTATGTTATTAAGAATGGCCCTTTCAATCGATTACGTATTCGACTTGGGTTTGATCCTTATGCGAGTTACACAACTGCCTCACTGCAGCGGATAGCGATTAAGATTAATCGTCGTTCGGAGTTGGGCACACTTCTTCGGGATATCAGTCGCGTCCCTATTATCGCAGATGTAATGAAAGAAGTGGAGAAAAGACATGCAGAAAAACACCAAGAAACAGAAAATGCAGATGAAACTACCCGTTTGGATTTTTTAATTTGTCGCCCCCGCAGCTCGTTTTTTGAGCAACTCATCAAAGTTATCCAGGATGGTCGACTCTATGTAACCCTTCAAATAGTCGACGTGAGTGACGATCCTTTTTTGCGAGACCTGCTTCTTAAGGTGCCAGCCACCTACAATATGCCTATAGAACAGCGATCTGGGAGAAGCGGCTGGCTAGGAGAAACTGGTTGCAACCGCGCCACTGCCTACATTGCGCAGGCGATTTCTGATTTAATAAAACAAGAAGTGGCTCCAGTTCTGGAAGGCCGTGGCAAAGACGATGGATCTATAAAAATAGCAGAAATGCCACGGCGAGAGCGCAGCAGAAGTTCGACACCATCTGCGGCTGAAAGCGACGCTGATAACGACGAGGAAGACGATGAGCTGAATGATGACGCAAGCTCATTTGATAGTGTTGCCTCTGTGGCTGTGTCATCTATTGACAAGGATTCCCGTTAATGTTGTTGTTGTTTTTGCTTGCGTTGGCATGTCGCATGCAAACAGGCGCGGACGTGAGAGAAGTGGTTTGTGTGTGGGGAAGGGGAGATGGAAATGTGACACGAGAGAAAACTGCATGATTAAAAACGTACTCGAAACTCTCTTCTTTTATTTTTTTTCTTTTCCCCTTCACAAAAAATTAATGAATATCATTAAAAATATTCTTAATCAGTCATTGTCAGAAAGGAAAAAGAAAGAACAGAAAACCCTATCTTGTTTATTCCCAAGGAAAACCATTTGAGACCATAGGCGCCATGATAAAATAATTTTTTTTTCAAATGTACCCACGCTGCCGCTACGCATGTAGCGCCACCAAACTATAAGGGTTGTTTTTCTTCATCCTATCCTTCCATACGATGATTTCGAACCACATCACCGAGCAGCTTTAAAGGGGCTCAGATATCGTTGGTTCCATGACCTTCCAAGGAGCGACTGCGCTTCCTCAGCAAACGACCCTTCACCTTCTCCGCCTCCTAACCTGCGGGAACAAGAGGGGGAGTTCGAAACCAATAAACTAGAATCCATTAAACTAGAAAACAATAAACTAGGGCTTCGATCATCCTCCAGGGGCGGTGCGGCAGACTCTGTTTCAGGAGGTGTGGGGCAGGGGTCGTCGAGCTGGAATAGCTCGCACAGCATCTTCGCGAGTTCCCTGCTGAAGAATACTGCTGGCTTTTCCAATGAGGGTATACCGTGCTTGGTCCAAAGTGCTTCGAGACCAGGGCAAAGCAGAAGGTGAGCCGGGGTTTCCTCGCATATATGAGACTTTAACCAGGACTGGCGGTTCTTCTTCATCTCATGCTGGTCGTGCATTTTCCATAGATGGACACGAAGTGCGTCTTCCGTAATGAAAGTCGCGGGGCAGAGGGGGCATTTGAGTGTCTTTGTCACAACGGCAATTGTCTTCTCCTTTTGTCCGTCCTCAATCTCCACTCCAACCCCCTGCGTTGGGTGTTGCCTTTGCACGTGGTAAGTGAGGCAAGTGCGACTTGCATATGTCCTGTCGCATACGCCAAATCTAAATCTATGGGTGCTCGCATCGGTTTGTGGTGGCGTGGGCGCATCGTCATTGTGTTTTGCCTTTTTATGCGCCCGCAGCGCGTCTTTGCTGAAGAACTGCAGTTCACATTCGTCACATGGCCATATGCTTTGCTCTGATTGTAGGCGTCTTCTCTTTGGTGGTGCAGATCGGGGCTCGATTTCAGGCAGTTGTTCATTGGGGTGGGCGCTGCGTATTTGCCTGTTGAGCCAGGTGTGCGCATATGATTTGTCGCAGAAGGGGCACTTCTTACGCCCAGTACAGCGTTAGCATCATCCGATTCTGATTCATTGCGGGGAGGGGATCTGTACCGTCTGCTTCCTACAAGCATTGAAGGGAGCAGCGGACCTGGCTTCCCCGGATGATGTGCTCTTACGTGCCGTAATGCCCACCGCACGTGGTGCGTACTTTCAAAAAACGGACAGTATAAGCGATTTGTGGTCGGATCGACTAAGAATGTTGTGGCGTTGACTTTGCTGGGGTTTTCTGGGAGCCTCGGTTCGGGTCGATCCGGGTGTATCTTTGCCAGGTGCTGAGGGAAGCAGTGCGGCACATAACTGTTGACACAGTAGGGGCACTGATATTTTTCTCTCGGCATCTGCAAATTGTGCAGTTGGGATCCCTTCTACTGCGGGAACAGTGGTGAGTAAGCACTTGTGGCTTTCAAAGCGGTGCTTCTCGTGGTAAACCTTTTTGCATGCAGAGCATTGATGCTCCTGTTTACGGCGTTTGACGGGAGGCTCTGCCGCAAGGATTGGCACAGGTGTCGGTACAGTGGGAAGTAGCGGTGCTGACAGTGCTGTGGCTACAATACCAGCCTTCGGCAGGGGCGTGAGGGGATGTTCCGCGAGCATGTGCTGTTTGAAGCCTCCTTGCTTTGCGTGTGGTGCGGGCAGTGGGGACATCTTATATAATGCCCCTCTGGCGGGACTGCGAGTGCCGACATTGCGGCGGGCATGGACTCTGCGGGAGTCATGCCGCGTATGCGACTCATATTTTGTCGGGCGTTACATCTATTGGAGCATGTGCGAAAGCATATGGGGCAGAAGAGAGCTTGATTTGCTCTCGTCGCAAATACCGGATCTACGTGGGGCAGTTGGGTGGTTGCCGGTGCGGGTGGTGGCTCGGGAGGCGGTTCGGGGGGTGGGGGGTCAACGCCGGGAACTTCCACGGACAGGGGAGCTGCGCCAAGTTTTGTGCACCATCTGCGCTGGGGGTCTGTGCTGCCTGTCATAACCCTCTGCGCAGCCATCCGAAGTGTATGGAAACTCCTGTGCGAAACTGGGCCAGGATGCTGACACCGTGCCTGCGCATGGTGGTGTTCTTGGGGGAGGCCGATGGTGACCCAGCAATTGTTGACGCACTGTTTCCAGGGGCGCAGGGTTGTCTTCAGCGTCCCTTTTCTTTCGTCTCTTTATGGGCGTGACGATGTCCGTGACCCATGCCGGGGCAGTTTGGGGAAGTTTTGCCGCCCCTTTCGCTAGCTTATCGGCCTGCTCATTGTTCTCAATTCCCGCGTGGCCAAATATGAACTGAAAGGACAGTCTCACTCCCCTCCGTGTTGAGGAAAGGGTATGGTCCCAGATTCTACGGGGGATGTCATCTGTGACGGTAGTGGGGCCCGTTTTAAGCGCGTTTAACAGCGAGAGGGAGCCGATGAAGACTGCCACTTGGGTTCGCCGGGGTTTCGTTCTGTGCGGGAGGGTGTCCAGGAGCAGCCGGAGTTCGATATCCATCGCGACGCATTCCGTGCGGTAGCTGCTGGCTAGGGGGCCGACGCCTTGCCGGCGGGTGCCGATAAGAGTGTCTTTCTTGTAAAGTAAGGCTGCGCTACCGGAATCAACACCGGTTGTGACGGAACCGTCCGTCCAGAGAGTATAATGAGCGCCTATAAAGCGGCCCACTCTTTCTACGCATGCTGCGTGTTTCTCGTCGTCAGGCGCATCTGCCGTCAATCCGCCAGGAGCGGTCGTATTGAAGTACACTCGCGGGGCGATCCATAGGGCGCTGGAGGGGTGAGGCACCGAAAAGTCATCTACTACATCGTATGCCTGCTCGACGTAGCGCAATGCCTCGTGGACAGGGCGGTCGTGCGTGAACATGTCCTCCGCTATTTCTTTGAGGTACCCTCCTCTTGTGGTGGAGTTTAAGTAGTGCTCTATACTGCGCCAATGGGCTCAACTCTCAAGTGTATCTAACCCTGCCTCTTGCAAGGCATCGTCACGGGATGCTCCCCGCGGGATTCCAGCAATCGTACTTGCTGCATGGCAGTGTGGTTTTTCGAGTGCCTGCTTCGTCGTTTCGGAAGAAGCCGGCCACCATGCCGTGGAGCCATATAGCGGTTTTGATTGCATAAGAGCGAGGTAGAACGGTTTCAGGACGTCGCTCTTGGGTCCCCAGATCGTGGGGGAAATTGCCTTGAGTTTCATGAGGCGGGTTTTTGCCGTCTGCAGCGTGATCTCAGCATGATTACCAACACCTCTGATGGGGTTGAGCACCACTCCAAGTATCTTGGGGTGGCGGTCCTCCCGCAGTTTGATTCCCTCGATGAACAAGGAAAGTCGTCCTGTAAGGGGAGAGCCGAAGAGATTGTGCTTCGTCTTTGGCGCGCTCAGCTCCATAAAGTTTTGGTCCGACCACGTCGAAACACAGTCCAGTGCAGTCTGCAGGGTGGATTGTATTTCGGCAGTGTTTGCGGACGTGGTCAGGATGGTGAGATCGTCAGCAAAGAAGGCGTGCTCCAGTGCTGGGATCCTGTTCAGTCGCTCGCTTAGGGAGTTCATCGCGATGGTGAACAGCAGCGGCCCGAGGACTGAGCCTCGTGGAACTCCACAGGTGAATTTCACAGGGTTAGAGAGTACCTTCTGTACTTTTACCCTGGCGGTGCGTGGGAAAAGAAGTCAGCCACCCAACACGTAAGGCACGGATCTACTCCGTAGCGCCTCATCGCCCAAATAATGCATCCGTGATCCACTGAGTCAAAAGCCCGCGCATAATAGATGAGGACTGCGCCCACCTTCTGGCCCCGCTCACGATTAATCGTCTTCGACGGAAGGTGGGCTAGGGGATCCAGTGTGGAGCGATGCGGTCGGAATCCGGCTTGCTGCGGTAGGTTTTGATTCTCGACTGTATCACGGATGCGTCTCGCTACAGTGCGTTCCAGTAGTTTGCAAAGGTTCGACGTCAGAGTAACGGGGCGGAAGGAAGCCGGATCATCTGCAGGTTTTCCGGGCTTTAGCAACGGGATGATGGTTCCGCTCTTCCATGTCACAGGCGCTTGTCCCGTCATAATTGTGGCGTTAAACAAGTGGACGAGTGCAACCCGTGCCTTTACTGGAAGGTTAACCAGGGATTCCGCGTGGATGTTATCGGAGCCCGGGGCGGAGCCAAGGTGCAGGTCCCGGAGTGCCGCGGAAAGTTCTCCCATTGTTATCCTGGCGAAGGGGCGGGGCGGGAGTGGAGGGAGTTCCGGGTGGGGCGCCTTCGGATGACGTGTAGATTTCTTGGCGTGCATCTTCGCGAGTAGGCCAGCATGTGCTTTGCGCGAAAGCGGCTGATCCTTAACGACGAGAACAGGGGAAGCGATCGGACGCGGAGCATAGATCGATTGCACTAGATGCCAGTTGGCCTTTGCTGTCGTGTCGAGGTCCCGGCATCTCTCCCTCCAACGCGTCACCGCTATTTCTTTTAGGCGCTTCCTCCTGTGAAGAATGGGACGCTGTGCTTTAGTGGCGCCTCGACGCTCCTCAATCTGCTTATCCAGCAGGGTTAATTCCGGTGTCCAAAATGGGGGTATCGTAGCCACAGCGCACGGAACACTGCGCTTGACTGCCCTGCGGAGGATCGAGCTGAGTTCTAATGCTCGACTGTGCACCGTGGTGCGTTTCCTGTCCTCCGCTGAGATCTGTGAGGGCTGGGGGGTCTTCAACTGACCGAGCCTGGTGCGTTTCCGATGGCATCTCTTCCTGTGCGCAATGCGGGCACATCTGGATTCTTCAATCTTTATACGTGTTGCTACTAGTGCACTGCGGGCAAGGTTTACCTTCGCGCTGACGCATCTGTGATGCTCTGCCCAGTTTGCCCGTTTCCAGGAGTAGAGGCGCTTGGATCCTTTGAAGGTGATGGGGCGGTCTTGGGATTCTCCCACTTGCACCTCAAAGGTGATCCACGCGTGGCCACTGCCGGAGACGAATCGCGCGTTCCAGTCAGCCACCGTGGCTTCATGCGATAATGTGATGTCGGGCGCGGATTGCGCCAGCCCCTCATTGGTCTTCCTCCACGTGAGGAGACCGGTGTTGTGGCATATGATGCCGTGCTCAAGGCACCAGTCCACGATGCGCTCACCTCCCGCATCTGCAGGCCCCGAAGGGTCTCACCGCGGGTGATGGGAGTTCACGTCTCCGCACACAACCGTCGGTATTCCACCTGTGAGGTCATGGCTTAGGAGCGCGAGGGTCTCGGCTGAGACCTTCTTCCCGTTTGGAAAGTACCCGGCAATAATCCGTAGCTGGGACGCGTCGGGAAGCTGAAGCGTGAGCGACACCACCTCCAAACCACCCTCCGCCCCACGCGGGCCAGCAATAACGCCGATCCTATCCTGAACAAGAATCGAGACCCCTCCTCCTTTGGACGACCTAGCCAAACCAAAGTGAGAGTAGGAGGATAGCTTAAATGTCTCGCATTCCGGCGCGCAACAGTGCGTTTCAACCAGGACAGACCACGCAACACGCTCCTCTTTCAACCACTTCTCCAACGGGATCCTTTTCGCCTGCGTGAGCCCTCCCACATTCCACTGGGCTCCCCGCAGGATCGGTCCCGGATTCAGTTTCACATCACCGCACAGTTGGAGAAGCTTCCAAAAGTGAATCCTTAGTGCGAGTGATGGCGCTACGCAGGGACGTGTAGCAGTGGAACAGTTCTAACCCTCGTTTTGTTTCAGGCCTCCCAAACACAGCGCTATCACAGACCTGCCTGCCGACGCTAAGAGCCTTTAACCGCACCCTAGGCACGGTCGCAGGCTCCTGGCTTCCCCTCGGAGAGGGCACTGGTCCCTGGCACCACGTAGAGGTGACCGGCTTCGCCAGGGACACATGAGAGAGCGAGACAACGCAGAGACACGGGACAGAAGGAGGAGAACAATAAAGAATGATGCAAGTAAAGGTCGAGATCACAGCACATAAAAAACAGTGTAGCAAATCAAACGAATGTTTAACCAATAGGTATATAGTAAAAAGGAGAAAAAAAGATACCGTAGAAACCATAACAGTAACAAAAACAAAAAGGGTTCAACCATGGTGATCATGCTTTCTTCCAAGCGATGCACCAATAGTAGTAGTAGTAGTAGCCCAGCATAGAGAAAAACAAAAAAAAGAAAGGAGAGAAGGTAAACATTCATGGAAAAAAGATACCCACACTAAAGGAAACACCAAGCGCACATGTATCTCCTCGTGATAGATAGCAATTGAACACACACAGAGAGAGGGAGAGAGAATATATACATTGACTCACGACAGAGCCACAACTCCATACAGTCCAAGAAAAAGAAGAGACAACAAGAACACATGTGACGCAGACTCACGTGCAGTACTGTCACTGTTTATGAGGTGTAACACTGAGTTTGTAATATTATTGGAATCAGCGGAAGTTTTGTTTGATCGTGATGATGTTGCAGTATGATTGGCATTCCCTTGTCGGCGGGCACCAGGCGCTGGTTCAACGCTTCCCAATGCCTCCTCATTGTTTGCACCTGGGGAAGGATGATTTGTATCAGTATTGGGAACATTATTCCGGTCTCTTGTGGATGCCCCATCAGTTCCACTGGATGAAGCGTCGCCATGGTCATCAATACCGGATGGTGTTGTTGGCTCATTGGGGTTTTCATTGCCTTTTTCCTCGACATCAACAGTCGCTTCATTCCTGCCAGGTCCGGCTTCCTCCTCCCCTCCCACCGAGGGTTTCTCTTCCTCTTCCTCACCGTCAGCCTCTTCTTTAGTTTCAGCAGGTGGATGGGACTCGGGGGACGCAGTTTCCCCAACAGAGTTTCCTGGTGGTGTTCCTTTTCCATCCTTTCCTGGTTCCCTCTCGTCCACGCCCTTCACCGGCACAGGAGGGTTGTCAGCAGGTGGCGCCTCCTCGTCTTTACGCTGCGGCTCCTGCACAGTTGTACTGTTCTCATTATCATTAGTTTGTTCCTCACCAATGCTGGGATCCGAAGAAGGCAGCTCGTTCCCTTGAGACTCAGCAGATTTCTCATTCTGTTTGCCATCCACATCCTTTTCTTCTGTGGTAGAGCTCAGGCCATCCGAAGAAGCGGCTACGGGTTCCTTCTCTTTCTCCTTCCCGCCTTCTGATTTGACTGGTGGCGCAACTTCTGTCCTTTTGTCTTCTCCCGCTGTTGGCTCCGATTGTTGGTGAGGGATATCTCCCGGGTCATCAGCTTCACGGGATTGTTTTCCAACATCACTCGAACCGACACTTCCCGCTGCTCCCTGTTCAGTTTCTTCTGTGTTGCTATCCTCTTCCACGTCACTCCCCAA